>CAJFCP010000036.1:2244949-2276226 GCA_904066005.1 Synergus itoensis | reverse complement strand
CTTTACAATGCCGTTGTCAGTTTGTGAAAAAAAAATTTTTTCGCGATGTTACGGGGCCTCGAAAACATCAAAATAACGGGTTTTTAACCCTTTTAGGTTAGAATATCTCGAAAACTGAGGGTGCTGGAATTTTCCTGAGGTCGGATTCGGATTCAGCGCAGCAAAAGCCTTCGGGTATACTAGGTCTGGTCTCTGGTTCTGAGAATTGTTGGCCTGTGTAATCCAAGTAATGCGACTGATTAAAAAGACCCTGTTGGAAATTCTAGCTTTTTTTCATTTAATATCAACATTAAACTCTTTTTTTAGCATTTAGAAAATTTTTCTATAGTTTATACGTGTCGCATCGGCTGCAGCTCGATAATGAAGATAAACTGTATAGCCCGTTTTCAACATCCACTGACTGACTAAATTGAAGGTTTTCTGTGAACTCGTGAATGTCAAGAGAGGTAATCGAATGAGAAAAGTATATTGCCTCTCGTTATTGTAAAATGCATAATGCACTTATCCGACGACACGTGAGAAATCTTGGCAATCGTCGTTACCGCGGGCGAAAGGCTTTATATTATTCAAGAGGCGGCGAGACGGCTTAGATTCAGATACGGCAGTTCGCGTGAAAAGAAGAGCATCTTTGAAGCAGCAGCGACGTCATAATCTCGTTTATAAAAGCTCCGGAGTTCGCAAATAACGAGCTATTCTTGCTTTAATTTTACGGATTATATGTATTATTAACACCATTTTATATCAAGTATTTGAAATTATAATTAAGTTTCATTTAAAATCATACAATTTAAAATCATATAATTATATAGTTTACAGGTTTAATCAGTTTTCAGTAGTAGCTGAAATTAAGTACAGAAACGAATTATTATCTTGTTATAAGTGAATTTTAAATGAGAAATCTCTTCAATGTGACAATATTGAAATGCAATAATTCATTTGTTTGTATGTTCGGCTTGTCAAAAGAGTTCTCAAATTAATCGAGAGCACATAGTTTGTGTAAATTTGTGATGTATTCCGAAATGTTTACTTTAGCCCGTTCTGGCAAAATCAGACCAATTTTCATAGAAATAACAGTGCATCCAACGGGTGACAGTAGACCCTCACTGTTACGCTATCGTTTCCGCTCGTTCGGTTCCACAGTCGGTGAATCGATAGAACGTTATTGGCCGCTCGCATTGGCGATTTTGGTGTTGACCGCAATGGTCCACGAAGAGAGAAAGAGAGATACTGGCAGGGAATCGAGAATTCGAAATAAATTTTCGTTGGCTGATGCATTGCCAAAGAAAAAAAAATATAATGGCAGAAAGAAAACTTGATAAAAAAAAAGGAACAGAAGAGAAAATAATATCCCCTTTATTTTGCAAGCTTAAAGAGATAAAAAAGCTGGGTGGCCTCATGTCAATTAATACACATGTGTGTATTAATTTCAAAAGATTTAAGCAAAGTTTAAGGGATTTTTATAGATTTCCAAGAATTTTAAGAGATTTTGATGCATTGTGGAATTTTAAAATACTTCAAGAGATTCTTAAAAAATTTTGATGTTTTTCGTGGAATTTAAAGGATTTCAAATTATTTTGAGGAATTTTAAACGAATTAGTGAAAATTTAAAGAATTTCATGGAATAATAACAAATTTGAATGGATTTCATTGAATTTTAAGATGTTTCTAGGAATTTCAAGAATTTTAAGAGATTTCCAATACTGTCGTAAATTTTAGAGATTTTAACGAATTTTGATTTTAAATTTCATAAGATTTAAATAGACGAAATTTTTGAAAAATTTCAATACAATTATTATTAAAAATTTCTTCACATTTTTTTTTCTGTCAGGGAAAGTTTGAAAGTCAGGGAAATGTCAGGGAAATTGAAAAATTGAATGTTGTGACCACCCTGAAGAAGTGGGCGAAAATTTCTCTTTGATGCAAAGCGCTGCAAAAAGTTTGCAGAGGTATAAAAAAATAATGTTACTATTTGTGATGAATAGGGGGATCAGTGTTGAGTGTATGGGAAAAAATGCTAACAGAAACATATAAAAGGATAAAAGGCAAATGGAGAGATCCACTTGAGTTCGATGCTCTATAATCAAGGATGATCCACAAGTAACCGGTAAATATCCGGCATGTACCTGGTAGTGAAGTGTGCTTCACGAAGAGCGATATTGTTCGCCATTGACGGAGAGAAGGAGAGAATAAATCGATGGAGCATGCTGCTCGAGCAAGGACGATTCGTATGAAACGCATTCTTTCCGCGTGAGATAGGTTATTATTGCCGTTCCATTGACGTTACTTGTTACCCGGTAATGATTTTATTGTTTAAGAGCCGTGTTCAGGTTATACATGTGCCGCAATCAATTACAATAATGTAATATAATCGTAGCAAGGTCTTGCGGCGCGCACCAGTATAATGAGGTCCCTCTCTAATGAGAGGGTTGGTACACCGAGAGGGCTGGGCGTGCCTCCGTCTACATGTACGTGCGAGCGTAACTACGAATGTACGCATCTACGTACTCGTAACGTATCCACATAATACGCGGTTACGTGCGAGGGCGAAGGAGTACACAGTGCAAGAGCGGTGGTCCCTGCAGCTTCACGCAGCATCGTATTAGCTACGCGGAGAAAACAGAACTTACCTTCCAACCAGCCTCAACTAGACCTCCGTACTCTAGTTATGCTTTCATTTTTCTTTCTGAAGGAGTAATGGAAAATTTCAAAAAGTAATCCATGTTAGCAAATCTTCATGCTACTCATATAAAGTACAATTTGAAGACTAAAGAAGTCGTGCGTCGTCCATATTGAAATATACAATATTAACAGCCAACATGGCTTCGCCATTATCTTATATTGGCTCTGATGCGTCATAACTGAACGTAACCAGGTGCAATTATGCGTATCAAAACTCTTCTTTAGAGCAGGCTATAAATAATACTGCTACGTGTCATATGTTGTTTATGAGTTTACATTCGCAATGCAGCGTGTAATGTTCAGAGATTATCTCGCTGCACCTAGTGGCACCTTCGCACACAAGCGAAGAATAAAAACACATGGTGCAAGCCTCAGTCGGTTTTTTGCTTTCACATCGCGCGCTAATTGGACCATTTCACAGCATTCCTTTTAACGCCCAGACTTCAGTTCCACACTTCGTCTTGCGAATTAAATTTCAACTTGTTAAAATTCGAGTTTAATGTTCTATTTCGAATTTCGTCAAAGCAACAACTCTTACGCCGCGAATTAAAGGCAATGAAATTGTGGAAAATGTTGATTACGCAGATGTGTTCCAACGAAAATTGTACAACGATTGGATGATGCAAATGGTGAATAATAACTGGCAAAAGCAAAAGTGGAATGTATGAAATGTATGAAATGACGATTTAACACCATATTGAATTTCAGTTCCGTGTTATTAGGCTCGCTATACATAAATTTCGTTGTTAAACGCACCTACATTTTGATTATGAGCGTATGCTTGTTATCAGCGCACTACTTTCATTCCCGTCGAAACATCGAATAGCTCGAGCTGGCCTAATATAAGTGGTTGGAGGGACCGACATGACATTTAACACAGGCGAAAAGCCGACTATTAATTCCAATAGTTGATGGTCTGGATTGTTCATGGATCATGCTTTTGTGCTTAATAGGCTGTTAATCTGCTCACTGTTTATTGATCGTTAATTTCTCAATAGCATTCGAATATCAAGTGTCATTTTTGCCTGATGAAAGTTGCAGTCAACTCGTGATATAAAATTGAGCAATACGATGATCAAAAGAAGATTAAAGAGATTTGTAAGATTTTATAAGATTTGTGCTAGATCTAAAAGTCGATGCGAAAAAAGGATAAGGAAGGGAATCTTTTCATTCATCGATTTCAAGGAAGCAGAGACTTCAGACATGCTTTTATACATGCACGTATAGGTTCGAAAGCGACCAAAGGGAAAGGTCTTTACCAGCCGGTGTCTTAGACTTGCAATCGAGACTGGAGGTAACCTGGCGTTGACCCATCAGGGTCAAGAGGTTGCAACCCAGGCGGAACCGTATCAAAAGTGGTGTACACGACGAGAAGTCTTTTCGCATTCCGAGGCAGGAAGAAGATGGAGAAGGCAAAGAAAAAGAAGATGAAGAAAGGTGGAAGGAGTGGATCGTGACGCTGGTCTTTCAGACGACCGGAAGAAATCCCGGAAAGAGAACGGGCAGGAGTGTCTTCCGGGACTCGGTGAAGACATTGAAGACACTTGGAGATTTTTCTGCGCGCGAACTCTAGAGTTCATCGAGTCATGTGCGTACCACTGATAATCATAAAGAAACGGGAAGGGATTACGCAACAATGCAACGTGCGTGCGACCGTAAAGCCGGTGAACAGGAGCCAGTGCGCCGGGATTGCTGGTGAAGATCGCATTAACATTCTATGGGAACGGTATTTCTTCCGTGCAATCGTGTAGCCTTCGTCGGGCAAACTCTGCGCGTTAACCGTTTCTTCTTCCCTCGCGTGGCAACGTGACTTTTTCCAAGACCATGAAACACACTCTATGTTCATCCGGGGAGGCTAATATCTTAAATTACCACGGCCAATTAAACAATTACTGGAGGGCATTTACACCTCCAACAAATTAATGCTTATTTATACGTCTACATTACTTATACACGTTTTTTCTCGCAATTATTCTTGCATTTATAAATCTCGAAACTTTCTCTATTGATTTTATGCGTTAGATCACTGATTTCACTTATTTCAGTTATTTTCCTTTTTTAAAAAATGTGTAGTTGTGCAAATGTCATTAATGAAATGACAGTAATTAAAGAGTCCATAGAAAGTAGTGTCTCGACTGTTACGTATGCACGCGACCGTAACAAACGAGCAGACGCTTTTCGTAAAGTGATGTACATTCATGTTGCGCATAAGGGCTTCTGGTCGTAAAACCGAGAGTCGGCTTGTCGTCTAAGCTAAGCAATGTAGAAAGGACAAACTGAGACACTACTTACCGACAGAGGAAGTCTCTCTCGCCAAGGCATAGTTCCAGGCAGTGTTGACGTGAAGACGCGTTGGTGGTTCTCTTCGTATGACCCTGAAGACGATGTCCTTGCACTCTGTCGATGCACCATGCACGCTCGCATGGTTTTACCGCTAGGCAGCTCTTTTGGGCGTAGATTGTGAAAACCGGAAACTGAGACTGCGACAGCGCGCCTGTAATAAGAAACAAACGATTGAAGAGTCTTGTTAAAATTGTAATGCACAGTAATATATGTAAACGCGATTCGCAACCAGCCGGAAGAAACCTATGGTGCTTCTTAAGAGTTGCAATTTATCTCGTGAGATTGGTACAACACTGTTATTTAAAAGAATAATATAACTGGATCAAATGAAAAACTGAAGAACAAAGCATACGCGAGATCTTAGGAGAAAATTAAATTTATAATAGCAGTCTTCCTTCAAAGTTTTTAATTACTGCGTGGCGAACTTAAATATTAATTAGGTACGAAGCGAAGCTAGTCAGAGGAAATTATCCCGGGAGAGATATTTTAAAGGGGCAATTTTTTGTTTACTTTTTAACGAAAACTATTTTAATGAAGAAGATAATTATCAATATTTGATCAGTTAAAACATGATCAAACATTAAAAGGCTCGACTTAGCAATGTTTGTTTGCCAGGATAGTAGTCCTCTTCCCAAGATCTCTATAGAAGTAGCAATTAATCTCTATAGTGATGCCAGATTCGCTCGTTGACTGGCGAGAAAGTTTGACTTGCTAGGTTCGTACCTTAGGGACATTTCGAAATATCCGAGAGACATCGATCTCCCGAGGGCAAACTGTTCAATTATCTGCTTTTGGCAGGTCACGTCTCACGATTCGTAATATGTTGGCCAGTTTCAGTGAGTGGCAGGTAGCAATAGTCAACGATAAAAGGCAACGCGAAGTGAGGATTATGTATCTGTCTAGTCTTTGAAACTCGAAATTGTAGGAAGATATTACTCGTTATGGCACGGCGTAAGTCGCATTACAGTGATTGGTGCTCACTTCCGGGGCTTCCACACGAACGGCAGGTACTACTTACAATCATAATGCCACCATATTAGAGAATAATGGAGTATTATAGATCTTAAGTCTCTAAAGAGATTTTCAGCAGATATTTATACATTTACTAGATAATTTATTTAGTATGTCTTCTTTGAGTATGCACTTTTGCTTTTTCTGAATTATATCCAAGTTTCATAAATCAAATCGCTGTCAGTGTAATATACGTCCGATAAATTGGAAAAGAACCGCGTTCGCCGACTGTACAATCCGATCATGATTTACGCAGGGCCTAGCATCGCTTCATTTTAATGTGATATCCACTGTAGCGAATAATTGATCAACGTTAATTTAGCAATTTAACGTGTAACATGGATTAATTACAGTGGAATATGCCCTTCGGTTCTACGTCACGTTAAATGAGTTTTGTGCATATTCGACACGCTCAGAGACGTTGATTTTGAGTATATCTTCAATTCCACTGTGCGGATGAGAGGAAATATAATTTAGATTAGTGGAAACTCAATTATGTATGCGATAAGTCGATTTATTTCTAGGCACAGAGTGCTGGTTTTTGAAAACTTGATGATCCTGTTTCACATGTTTTGGATATATCACGATTCATGTGAAAAGGGACCAGTGAAAACATCAGTGTATTTGCCACGGATATGAAGCATTGTGCGATGGAATACGTCCATTATATCAAGCGATATGTACCTCTATAAACCGATCTTTGATATACGACGGACATTTAGAGCTCGTTGAGGTTCAAGTGGCACGGTGAACAGGATCACACGACATGAGAAGTTCTGATAATTCCAAGAATGTTGTTTACATGTTTTATATTCTCTTTTCAATCCAAGACATAAATGCTGGTTTTATTTTAAATTTAATATTCTGGAAGGCTCGAATTATCTTTTATAGCCGTGGATATTTTTTAAAATCTCTTTTTAACTCTCCTCCCATTTTTCACAACGAATTCTCTGCTAATTTCAAGAGTAGATAATAAAATTCACGTGCTGCACGAACGTTGAGTGCTCTACAGCACGTTGCATACATACACCTACTGGCAGGCATCTGTCTACAAGCGGATAATTGTGGGTGGTCGTTACGGTGACTTAACGTGCCGTGTAAAATCACAATTTTGCAACTAGTTTTATCGGACGTAACATAATTGTCCTTGCTAACATACCTCATCATCTAAAGGCAGCAAACATAAAAGGCAGAAAATATAAAAGACAGCAAACATATTTGTTCGTTTCAACTGCAGGAAATTTATTAAAAATGTAAATTTAACCATGATTGCAAGACTGCATGTTATTGATCAATATCTGACCCTCATCTGATCTGTTTAAATTCGCATAATATGACGTTTCTGTCGATTTTACTCTTGGAACTAATATTACAGATAAGGCGAGTTTAGCATGTATACGAAGTATGAATATGAAGATCCCTGGACCTTAGCCAACGTTTTCAATCGCCCTTTGCACTCGAAAGCAGAGAATTTCCTCCTCCTCCTCCATCCACGGAACCTTTTGCATTTCCTCCCCCTCGTTTTATATAGACAGTGATGCAATTCCACGAATTGAATGCATTCGTACTTTTAGCATTGCTAGAGCTCTCCTTCCTCTTGCTATTTTCTCGTTCTCTTCCTCTCTGACCTCTGCCTTTGCTTTGAAAACGCGTCATGTACTTGAGTCGTGGCCCGCCTCGTATATTTTACTTTCAAAAATTCAAGGGTCGCTTCCCTGCACGAAATTCTCGAATATTGTATTCTGTCACCACTCGTGAAATCTGCTTTACACATTTCCTCTAATTTCCATGACTCTGAGTTCCATGATTCTGAATTCCATGATTCTAATTTGCCAAAAAGAAATGTCACAATATTAAATACTGAATTCTAATATTGAATAGATGACAGAACCATTAGTCAGCAGAGATTAATGGAGTGAGAAAGCAGAAGGGAAATGCAAACGGAAATTGAGTGTTAGGGGAAGAATTTATGCATTTGCAAGTTTCCCTTGCCCAATGGTTGGTATGCTTCTAATTTGCGTGCATGTACTGGCTGCAAAAATTTAATACTCGAAACCGCGCCCAGAAACACAACGCGCTTGGTTGCCCATGTCCCCGACATGGTGAGTTACACGCACGCGACTCGTCGACAATCCGCGGTGTGCTTACTCTCACATAGAAGCAAAATTTTGCATGTATGTACATATTTTCACACGCAGTAAGGAGTAAGCTCTCCTAATAACGTAATTACTTTGCATGGTTCTGCGGAAGCAACTCGCACCACGTAGATTGAAGCGGACCATGGCAGAATTGAATATTCGGCCGCTACACCAAGTTACCTTCTATCTACAGTAGAGTACGGGCCGTAAATGCGCTACGGTGAATTACACGATTTACATTGCCGCAGTAACGCGAAGACAATTTCCCCAACCGATACTTGTTACTGGGCATGTGCTACGCATGATTGATCTTTGAAAATTGCTTGCAAATCGTTTTGCCTCTCAGAAATCGTCATTATTTAGTCACGATTCAGAAGTACTAGGTATTTGACTATCATACTTATGTATTCGTTATCGCTAACGCGTCAAGAATGTATTATATACTCTTGGAACATTCAATAGATGCATAATAAATGTGTAGTATGTATATTGTATACACTTTAAAGACCTTGTTTATCAGTCTGCTTTGTAATAGGCACGAGAATTTTGTAGCAGACTTTAAACAAGAATAATAGGATTCAATTTCCAACAGGTATTGTGTGTGAAGTCTTGTAAGAAACACTTCCAAACTAACTTTCCGCTCTAAGCTTTTTTACTAGCTTCAGTGATAATTACAGCATAATTAAGGAGTATTATTACACTTGGAAAAAAATACGACAGTAGTGTGTTCTTATCTTTAGATGCAGTGCAAAACGAAGTAACTACTTTCCCGATACAAGATTCTGAGAATCTTATAATATGCGTGCATGCATGCTTTTTTTCGTTACGTGTAACCATAGCACAAAGAAGACCTACTATGAGAGGTGGAAGATGCGTTTTTCATCCTCTAACCAGATTCTGCTGAAACTAATATCAATAAATAGAAAAATCGTCGAGAGACGAGAGTCACTGTGAAAGGTAGGAAAATAAATTGAGTAAAAAGAAAAATTAATAGTTAATGAAGGAAAATTACTAAGGAATGATAGTACAGAGATTAAGTGTTAATGAGGTTTCTGGAACTCGAGTTCACGTAGAACCGTATTTCAAGATATTGGCAGACGCGAATGACACTGGAACCTCCAGATTTGCAGTAAGAGCAACGATGCGTATGCAACATTACACATTCAACATGCCGACGATTCGATAAGGTAACGGGAAATAATTCTTTAATGCGAACAAGCTGTGTCTCATCTTGGGACCGCGTCTCGTCTCATATATACATACAGGCGAACTTTTATTAAGGTATGCTTTGAGAGAAATCGTTTAGTCGGTGCAGAATTAATGTAAACATTCGAACGATTCAAGCTAAACGACGCTCCCTGGACGCGATGAGTTCTTTCCCTGGTTACTGGTTATATCTACATAGTGAATACGTACCGAAGACCTCGAGACCCAACGATTCCCTAAGTGGCACGAGACGAGAGTCGCTTCCATCGGAGATACCTTCTTCCACTGCTTATCTCGAACTATTAGCTGTGGCTCTATGCAAATTTAGCAGCGGCAATGCTGAGAGAAAGAGAGAGGGTGAAGGGATGACAAGAGAGAGAGAAAGAGAGAGAGAGAGAACGAGCAAGCGAATGCCGGTCGAGTGAACCCCATAAATTCTGGCGAACACGAATGATCTCGGTAGGGTATTCGTGCCGTTGTCGTTTGGCGACACGTATGTAGGATACGATAGGTTGGAATAGGATAGCTACGTATCTAACCGTACGTTCTAAGAAGCAAGTTCTAGCTCTTCACTCTACGTCTAATCGCGTATACGTAGGTACGTAAGGTACCTTTCTCTACGTGCACATTTAGTATTCTCAACTGGTCGGGACCACGATACTTCCCACGGCTATTTGAAATCCAGCGAGTAGCAAGGCCCTTCGGTATTCAGAGCCGTGCTCCCAACCGACACGCAATGCTCGTCCAGCGCAGAATACGCAAAAAGAATTGCACACCTATTTGCCCTTCTTTGCGAACTCGCCTAAGCTGCTTACAAAGCGAGCACCTACATCGAGCAAAACCAAGCCTCTTCCTCTGTCTGTTTATCTTTCTCGTCAATTCTATTGACTCTACATTCTCTTCCTCGGCATCATCAGAACATCATCCAATTCTTCTGCACATCTTCCTCTAGCCATTCTCCTCTAGCCATCTTCAAACTTACTTAACCTCCCGGTTCTCCACTCAGCACATTACGTCAGCAGCACCTTACATTGAACCTAAGTGCGAAATCGTCCTGTGAATCATGTGTAATTTGTCACACCGGTCTCCAACAGCAGCCCACGACTTCGTGGTTTTATCTCGATGACCGTTCGCCCGCGGAAAGACCATCTATATCGGAACCTCCCACTCGAACCTTTTTCCCGGTGACCTCGTCCGAGGACGACTGTACGGAGTTTCCGTCGCCGGAAGGCGGGGACGTTGACTCGAACGCCAGGTGAACGAAGATTGTGGCTAGAAATGGTCTAAGGACTCGATTAAAACACGGATCAGAACACGTACCGCTGAAATTCGTTTAAAGGCACGCGAGATGGCTTGACGAGGAATCATTTGTACCGTTAAACTTTTTTATCCAGCTCAATGGTCTACACTATTTAGTAGTTGAAATACTCTATGACAAAAAGTGATCCCTAATTGAGCTCTTCCTCGCGTGACTCTGTTATTACTGCATCTATCAAATTAAGTCTTCCAAATTAGGCTCGACTTAAAAACTGAAAGTTGCGCAATGTTTTTATCGCCTCAAGTGGTCTCGAATGATAATAACAGATGTTCCAAAAAGCAAATTTCAACATTGCTTTTTCAATTCAACATTCAACATTCGAGTTGTAGTGAGATTGAAATAACCGAATAACTTCATTGAGGAAGTTGTGTACACTCTTTTCGTACAGCTCTTCTTGAGCTTCTTCCTCTAATTCTACTTTAGAGACTTCAAAACGAAGGAAACGCTTTAGACAACTTTGATGAAGACATTGGCTAGGTGTTATATTTACACAAGTAGCTTCTCTGCGAGAGTAAACTGTGAAAATGAGAATTTATGTGTTTCTTTGGGACTTGGGGATATATCAACAGTTATTCTGTCGGCGAATTGAATCTTGTAGGAAATTTAAGGATTACTCCGTGAACCCAAAGTGCTAGAATGCTTTTTTCCTGCCATTCACATGTGAGAATGACGCGACCCTCAGGATGTACACTGTGATATATTGTGCTAACGGTGTCCAGACGGGTGTGACGCTTGCCATTCTTCAAATGACACGTTTGTCATTATTACGTACGTAGCATTCATAGAGTATGACCTCTTATTTGAATCAAAGAGAGTTTCAAACGATGGGATCTTGCTCTCATCCTAAAACTCCGTATTATATGAGAACCCTCCAGGATTAAAGGACGAAGATCCTGGGTACACAATGGAAGCCCTCAACCAAGAGACTAAACTACATTCCTCGTGCCAAGGCAACCCAATTTAATTACGAATAAACACTTCAGAATCTATTACGAACAGGGACGACAATTTACCCTCGAGAATATTGTTATTAACGTGAATGTATGCCTCGCCATTCCAGGATACTAATTCTAAGAATGAGGATTCAATTGTAATCGCATTATTAATGTTACAACTTCGTAAGTTTAAATTAAATAGTGTCAAGCAGAGACAAGAAGTGAGCAATTGAGCATGGTAGTATATTATTCCCGAGAGTTTGATAGTTATATTACTTAAAAATAGAAGATCTTGTATAGAACTTTTGAATACCATAATTATTCAATTAAGTAACCAAAACAATGTTATTAAACATACTGTAGAGTTTGCAGCAGGTTCGAGTATTCTAGTCTTAATTGACAAGTGCTGCTAAATTATTACTCTAGAACATTCTATGATGCAATTTCATGTAATAATGTGATAATTTTGGTTTCTGCGTGGAATTTCCAAGTTACATAGCTACAGCCCCAGGCGGCAACAACTGTACACAGACAACTGTCTCGGAGAGAATTTATACACGATTAACTGTCGCGTCGGAAAGCCATTGTCACACCTAAGAATAGACCTCAAGATATTGTGATCTACGTATATCTTGGTTTATGATAAAAGCACGTCCTGTGCACACGGCAAAATGGATTTTCAATTCAATTCTTTCCGTTTCTGGGATATGTAGTACAGATTTGATATTTCAGATTCCAAGTAGTCACATATGTGGCACATGTTCTGTATAGTAACTTATATAAGCCAAAACTTGGCTTACATAAGCCGATTTAATTATGTGCTATTCGTATTATTATTCTTATTTATCAAAAGAAAGTTTATTATCAAAAGAAGTGTTGCCAACAGCTCAGATAATGTGGATTAATAATGGATTTTAATAATGTTAATGGCATTCATTAAGTGACAAAGATGCGTGCAAATATGCGTGCAAATATCCGCATATGTAAGCTACTTTCGAGTTTTATAAGGAAATCATTATTATGTATCGGTTCCGGGCGTTATGCACGTGCGGCATTATGGTCTCGCGACAGCGCAGCCGGTGGTATGCGGCAAGGGTCCGTTATCCAACGAGGCTTCGATGCTGAATAACTCGTCGCATAAATACATCGGATACTTGCAATAAATGCGACAGCATATCAAATCAAAGAGCGTTAGGGCCGACGTGTCCCCTTTTCGCAGTACGTCCAGCAAGGTTTGCTTAAATCGATGGACACCAATCATCCGCTTACATTCCATCGAATATGGCATCGATCGCTTTCGGAAATCTATTCAGAAGCTACTGAAACGACGTTCAACAGTGGTTAAGATTTAATCAGATTTACTGACAAAATTTGTGCTCATGTTGAAGTCAGTAGCTGTCCGCAGACCTGTAATTTATTTATCGATTCAATCGTGACTAGAAATGATACACCTCTACTTTTCCGTAAAGCATATAAGCATATGGTTTCAAGGTCATACGATCAAATGGACTTGATCATAAAATTTAAAAAACTTGTCTTGAATGTTATTACGTGATAGGAATGATCGTTATTTATGGTCCTTCAAGCCAGAATCTTTTGTGGTGATAAGGTACTTACGTTCATGCATGTGAATAATGTGGAAATGGTGGAAAGAATAGGAGTTTATAGAAGAGAGATTCCATTACATTTTGACGTCATAGCGTAGCTCTTTGGTCAGAAACGTCTCTCTCATGAGAGTAGAAATGGAAGAAAACAAGTTTAACGATTATTGGAATTTATCTGTAAGGAGTCTCTTCCCTTTATCCGTTTGTCGTTTGCGGGAAGACATCAGGATGTAAGAATGCCAGGATCAAGTAAGATATCACATAAGATCGGTCTACATTGTGTGGAGAATGCATCGCAAATAAGAGGCGTTTTACAAGTAAAACAGTGAACCTTTAAATTTCTTCGGTAACCGCGGGTATAGTGAGTTATTTTACTTTACACAAAGGGACCCTTCGTCAGGACTATCAAGGACAATGAAACCGTGAAAAATGGTACGCTTCGCACGTTCCGGCAGAACCTATTCGCCTCCATGTTTTCCCGGAATTCTCCATTCTTCCACGCGGACGGCCTTTTGTATTTGTCAAGGTACCTTATACGAGCGTCGAAGTCGGGGTGGATTTTATGTTTGCCCCGTAAATAGATTTGCCTCTGATGGTTGAGGACTCTTAAAAAGAAAAATGGATGCTCAATTCAGAAAGGGAGTTTGCCGAAAATTTCGTAGACATCGTTTTCGACTTTGGGAAAACGATGAACAAACAACGTGACACGCATGGCGACCATTCCCTGTCCTTTCTTGAGTCGCTTACTTACATCGAAATCCCGTAATGCTCAAAGTATGCACAACAAAGTTTAAATCTCTTGAACACGAAGGAAACTTCGTATCAGCTTCAGTTCGCTGCACATCCTCCATGAAAACGTGCAACTAACTTTTACTGCACTACCCAGGGCACCTTCGTCACAGCCACTCATCCGCCTATAGTTATAAACCTCCCAAGATAGTGTAACTATTTTCTCTTTCACCCACAACCTAGATTCCACAAAGTAACCATGGACCACTCTTCCAATTTCCATAATAGAGGCTCTAACATTCTTTTCCCTTTAAAATAGAAAAGCTACCGTAACCCCTTGAGATCAAAAATAAAAAAAAAATAAAAGAAAATCACACTGGAATTTCAAAAGAATCCTATTTCAAAATGAAGTGGAGAGAGTAGGAAGTGAAGAAGAGAATGAAATAAATGCATAAATTATAAGAAGAGTGAAGATGTGAAAGAGAGGTCGATTGATCGATTGTTGGACAACCGATCCCATCATCGACTAACGGATTCGACAAAAGTTTCGTGATCGTGACGTGCCGTCGTTGTCCCACGTCGATCACGATCTCAGCACGTTCCAACGCCCGGATTCTATTCGTCGCGGTCTTACGACAAAAATGCAATTTACAGTACGACTTTTTGGAAGAGGAATAGCCGTTCAGGCTTCATCGTTGAAGGAAGCTCCTGTCAGTGGCTATCAAAGCGTAACCAACACGGCTCGTTCTACGAGAAATTCTGCGGTGCTAAGGTCGCCACTATTCTACTCTGCACTATCGTTTCCTCTTCTTCTTATACATCCCATTTTCTCTCTTTTCCTCTCTCGTTTCTTTTTCACCCTTCTTCCGTTTTTTTTATCATTCGAAATGCTGCAAAGAGCGCCTGACGTGGCCGATTACGCGGCACGGTTCTACGACAGCCGTCCTAATTGCTGTAATTAACCTTAAAATTGTCTACATGCAATTTTTCAGACCAAGAAGATGGAGAGGGAGATTCAGAGCCGATGTCAGTCTGTCACGAGCACGTATCCACTTTGACGCTTTTACCCAAGAGCTTGGTTGTCTTGTCTTCCACGCAATACACAAGCACACATAAAAAGAACATTTCCGATGGTCCAATGCATCAACATTATCGAAGGGTCAACAACCTTCAAATTGTCCTTCATCTTCATGATAATTTTAATCAATTGCCTTCTTCTTCTTTTTTCGTTCTAAAGAATTTCGAAGATTCAATCGTAACAATAATGAAAGTTCAAAAACATTTCGACGATCTAATTAGATATGCTTTTTCAGATTCCTGCTCGATCGGGACAGGAAAAGAAATGGATTTCGTGTCCTGAGGTCGATTTTAAGAAACCTTAACCCGGTAGTGTTCAATTGTTGAAACCTTTCTTCTCAATTAATCATACAACTCCTTTTTTGCCGAGAAAACGAGATGGATACCCATATTGTACACGATTATCCTTTGCGTTCTCGTTCTGCGTACGTGCTTTTTTATCAGTGAATGTCTACAAAGCCACACGTAATTCACAACTAGGAAGAACGATAGCCAGTAGCATTCGTTCCATCTAAAGGCGGATTGCTTTCGCCCGACTCTCCGAACTGTGACAAATGGCACGATCCCTCGATTATTCGACCGTTTTTATTCCAATTTGTAACGCCTCAGACGAAGATTCGCTCTGTCGATAGCACCAACGGACGGCGCAATATGCGGCAGACAGAAGCACCATTTTCACGATATCCTTACCTTTTCGTATCATTCTTTAACGTGAAATTTATGTGTAGCAGATACCCCGCAAAGCATTACTCAGGCTCTTGAAATCTTTAGCGGGAATCAGAGTATAAAAAAGATCTAAAGGCCATTTAAAAATTGTAGCTTTTATAGTTTTCATTTTTTTTTTTCATTTTTTTTTTTCATTTCCTGATTGCTGAAAGTGCATCCAAAAGACATATAACTTCTTAATAAGGCACCTACTATTACGTAGCATGACATAGAAAAACATCAGACGTTGCTGTAACAAAGTTTAACCATAAATTTACTTATTCCAAACTGAGGCCAAGTTCAGCAAATTTCTGCTTCAAATGGGTACCGCGTGACGTGCTACATGAGGAAAATTGGAACCCAACTTTGCTTTTCAATTCGTTCTGCTTGCCTTGCTTCTAAAACCATTCCTTTTCTAATAGAAGTGGATTGGATTTCTTCAGGACTTATCTTAATTTCCATATATAGAAAGTATTTCCATTTCCAACTGATCTGATAAAAAAAGTCATTAGAGGTTCATTCTGCCTGATTTGTTTTTCTCTATTCTTCTTGAATTATTCACTTGTTTTTATCGGGTTCGCATACCCAACACAGATAAGAGTGAAATTAAGCATAACATCCTCTAGTATGCAAATATCGAGAATACTCGACACCAGTTGACAATTAACATTTTTCGGAATACAGTCTTCCATACAAAACGAGCACAAAAGTTGCTTTACAGTAATGGCAGAGTAATGGTCTGCCTGGCATTTTTTCAGGTGACATTTCACTAATTTGAATTCGTCAACTTGCCTCTAACGGTGAACCGTTAGTGAGTTGCCCCATTTGCGTCCTGGAAATCATTAATTGTCTAGCGATTCATTGCTTGGCTGGTGTGTAATGATCACTTTTGTGTGCGACCATTCTGTCTCTTGTCAGTCGGGCCATTCGTCTTTGTCCTTTTCTAAGAGCGGTATGCAAGTGACATACGTTCGCACTTTAAGGCCTTTGCAGCTAACGGACCTTGCGAGAAAACTACGAGTATTGCAATCGTGACTCTCGTTCGGCAGTCTAGAAAGCCACGAAGTACTTAAAAGTCGGTAACTCGGGTTCCAGCCAGGGCAACAAATGACGAAAAATCTGGCATCAAAACGCCCTTTAGAGGGCGTGCCGACTCATTTGCAGTTTAATTAATGTTCCTGGTCCGCGTGGCTTCGGACGTATAGTTTATATTAATTACACCCCGGAAGATTCAATTAGTGCGTTTCTCATTACATTTACTTATACCGGTATCCATTATTCATGAGGGCTAGAGCAGTAGCGCCCGCTGACAATGCACGTGATCCTTATAACTCGTCGCAGTATAAGGTAGATAGATTGTTTGCTAAAAATTACCTGAGGGCTATTGCGAAGGAGAGCATCTCGAGGCGAGAACGTGGTATACCTTGATTGAATCAGTATTATGTAACAATAAATCACTATCTTTTTTCTCCAACACAGAGACCCTCTGTTATTGGATAGAAGAAGGATGAATTACATGTATTATCTGCCGGAATGTGCCTTTAGCTCGCAGTTACATACCAATTGACACTTGTTGCGGAAGAGCGGTATACATCGGAGAGAGATTGTTATCCAAGCGTGACTCGGTCTTTTCATGACAAACGACCTGCTGCAATTTCTATCCGACTTGGCAATTCGCTGTTTTGTTTGATCGGCTTTAATTGCAACTCGAGCCTGGATGAATTTTGCAATGAATATTAAACCTGCGATTAGTGCATGATTGGTATCTCGATGCGGAAAAAATATTCTTCAATTAAAGGAATCACTTTCAACACAGATGTTTCTATCTTTCAATAATCATCTATACTGATTGCTGATGTGATAACGACCTAATTGCTCACCAGCCCTCTATACAAGTTAATATAACATAATTTAATTCAGTAAGAGGAATAATCCAGTTCTCGATACAAGAAATGCTGAGATAATTTTTCTAGTTTACTCAAGATATTCTTAGTATCTAAAATATCCTTGAACCTTTTTCTTTACATTTTGCCTTTTCTGCTTTTCCGTACTTTAAACGAGACCAATCGGAAGAACTTGTTGCCGTGGATACTGCGTCAGCGACTTGAGTGAGGGGAGCGTCTTGAAACAATTTGCATAATGAGGAATCTTGGTGATTTCTGCAATTTTTACTCTCACTCTAATAGAAAAGGGGACTGAACAGAAGCGATTCGAAAGTGTCAAAGTGAATTCTTCGTAATCCGCCGTGCAGGCGTTTCATGTGAATAAAGTTTCGAACGTTCATTGAACGATCCAAAAAAATTTTTAATTTTTTAAAATTTCTTTCGCTAATATTACTTCAGGGACCTCAAGAACACATTCTGTGGAGAAAAATCCTACACTTGTTACTTCTAAGGGTAAGAAACAACCCTTAACGTACTTTAGTGCATGTGGAATTTTAAAGTTGTTAAAATGAACATTTATTCAGAGAAAATATTGTTCAAGCCTCTAACAGTCGTAATCCGAAGAAATCCTACAATTAAATGAACACTTTCGACCACCCCCAAAAAGCATCCCTTGCGAGGAATAACAAGTGTCGAGAAAACGACTCTATAATTAATAACTATATAAACGTTTCTCAGCGTGGAAACACGAAAAAAATAAAATGAAAAAAAAAATGGCTAAATTTACCATTTAAAATAGTCAAAATACGCCTTTTTCCTGGAATTTTGTAAGCTTTACTATTTCAAATTGTAACTTTTACAAAGAAAATAGCATAGTTTAAGATTTTCTTAGCAAAAAATACAATTTTAAATAGTTACTGAATTCCAGAAAAAATACGGATGGCCCATGAGCGGATGAGCTGCGTAAATACCTGAGGTAGATTGGACACAATGGAACATTATAATTGAAAATAATATTACGATATTACACGTTCGCTCATGTAAGTACTTGTTCTAGTATCTACTCATCCGTTGAAGTAACCAACCTCACGAATGAGGAGAACGTCTTCACCCTCCTTCTGAAGGCATTAGCCTAAGTCGACGAACCAATTTATGCCGCAAGTCTCGTACACCGCCACCATCGTTAAATAATATCGTACGGCAACTGATTCGCGATGCGATCAAGAGATACTCAAGATAAATTATCATTTAAATTTCCGTAGCCTTCGGCTTTCTCGCCCACCCTCTGCAACATAAGTTGCTTCGCTATTTGCACATTGACCTTTTACCAACCGAGAGTCCCAAAAAGATTTATAATCGCAATTTGTTGCTACGGGGTAGATGCGGAGCTACGCTCGTATCCCAGCGGCACTACTGGCTTCATGATTTATGACGCCAACAACCGAGAGTTAACTGAAATACCGGTCCTTAATACTAGGTGACCTACGTTAAGAAGCCTGAACATCGACTGTACAAGAAGGTCAAAACATCCTCGCCGGAGCTTAGGTTACAACGGAATTTCTTCGAGTCAGTGTCCTCATCTACTTCGCGTCAGACAAGGCCAGAAGGTGCAATGTTTTTCCACTTCCGCCATCATCTACTTCCGGATTCAGTAATCAACTCTTCTGCCTCCTTGAACTCTAAAAACAACTTTCAGCTACACAAATTGAGCGTGTAAAATACAGCCATTGTTTCTCTAATCACTTTTTCCCTGTGAAAAACGTCACTTGATGTCCACCATTTCTGAAACAAGGAGCTAAGCATTGCTTTGTTATGCCTCCAGTCCGGAATTATTCACTCTACTTCATCCGTTTGAGCTCAAAGCTATGGACATAGTGCCAACTATTTTGACTTTCCTCGAATATGAAGCGAGCAGAAATTCTAAAGGAAAGCTAGCGGCGAATACTAAGTAAATCTGAAATTCCATTAAGTCCTGCAAATAATTTCTTCAAAGGAAATACCGTATTTTAAAGGAATAATACCGTATTTTAGGACATCTTCGCTATTTCTTCAATTTGTATTACATTTTCCCGTTTTTTATTTGTTGAAAGATTTGCTAGCACAGCTGTTACAAGCAAATCAAATTCAGTAGCTCGCGACACAAGCATATACTGAGGATTCAGTGGTTTGGGAATCGTCCGAAAAATCGTTTCTCTGCTTCTCGATGTCTATCCCGGGACCAACTAGGTTTCCTCCTACCCTTATTCCTACCCTTTTCTCCATTCTCGGATTCACCCTCTCTTGGATCCCTAGCAGGAAAATCAACTTTCGTGCTTGTGGAGTCTGAACGGCATTGCATCGTCGTACTTGTGGAAAATTTAAATAAAGTTCGATGGACTCAGGGAACGGCAATTCAAGTCGAGGATTCGCTTCCCTCGCATGGGCAAATCGACGAGAACACACATTTCACTTGCAGCACTGCTTATCCTTCCATAATGAAAGCAATATCTGCTCGTTTAACACATGTCGAATACCGACTCCTAGCTATCAAGTGGCGGCATATTTAACGATTCAGTTTGCATAATTCGTATAATTATTTCGATTAAATCGGCACCCAGTCAGAGCTTATTCCACTTTATGATCGCATTTTCAAGTAAAAACGGAAGTTTTAAAAACTGGGGTAATTGCGTGCTGACATGTTCTTGTAATTTGAAAATTTAAATCAAGCACCGGTTGCTTCATTATTATTATTAGCGTTACTCCGATTATTAATATTATTATTGTAAAAAATGAACGAGGGCGATAAGCTTAGTATTTTATTTTCCTGATTATCAAGTTTTGCATGTAAATTGTGGCCGATACCCTTTCTCAACGGTTCAAGCCAAGTCTGGACAGGATCTTGATAATTAAAGTTAAGTGTTTTTTAGTCAGTTTGCTACAGTTAAGATTGCATAAATATCACTAGTTATCTAGCTTATTTTATTATTTCTCTACATTTTATTATTCTCTACACTCTCTATACTTTAAATTATAAATTGTAAAGAAATGTATAAATCCGAGTGATGAGAGATATTTTTGGAATTGGGGTTAGTTATTTGCAAATATTGGTTTAAGCACAATAGACTATATCCGCATCGCATGCACTGCTATTAAAATTTGTTCACACCAATAAATCCTTTCTTGGATTCTCGTCTCTCTGCAATTTTACTCGAAATAAATTGTTCCATGATACAATTCTGTCGCTTCACAGGCTAGGAAATCGGGGATTTACGTTTCAAAAAAGTCTGAAGCCTTCTATTGATAATTATTACTTTTATAAATCATTCGTTTTGACACTGAGTCTCTTTATTTTGAGTATCAAGCAGATTTATTTCTGGATTTCATTTTTTCAATTATAAAGAGTTTACAACTTTATTATTTTAAATTTTGAATTATACAATTTGAAACTTGTAATTTGTCAATCTTGACATATTCAATCACTTAATTTATTTAGAGCAATTTAGTCTGCCATCGTGCGAATTATTTACACGTTCATAAATGTACCGACAATGATTCAGTCATTAGCTGCCGAGAAAGCAAATATTTCCATAAACGATTCCTTACTGTCACACTTTGTATTATGAAATTTGTATTAAGAAAACAAACATTCAAAAATCATATATTTAAACCTATCTCCTTTAAATTTATCTCGCTTTAATTTAAAATAAAGGCGTCTTTTAACAATAAATTCCAAATTTTTCGCGCTGTGTTCCGAGCGTGAGAGATGTGCGGATTAACGTCCGTGTGCTCTCGTGTGTAAAATACCTTACTCTGAAATCATTGAACTCGCGATATAGCCGATTTTCAAACAATAATAGATACTTTATCTTACCGGGATTGCTGTCTGCGTTGGAGCTGAACAGGACACAGAGACCAGTTTCGTAGTTGACAGCTTGACAGGAGTCGTTTCCTTGACAGGTCTCCAGACAGTCTGTAAGCATCAGACTGCCTGGTATGGATTCCAACATGTTCGTTGGTGCCGAGTAGACGTAACCGGTGACCAATTCAAAGCCCACCATTTCCGGATCACATTCATCGGAACCCGCGGAAGGTCCAGTGTAATCTGGACCGGAAACACCGGAAGGTTCAGAGGCCGAAACGACCGTCGTTTCACCCGCGAAGACGACGTATGTCGTTGCCTGAAGAAGCAGGAACCTCGTCAGTACCTGACATCTGGTATACCTCGTCATCATGAATCTTGTTCCTTCTTACCTGTAACAAAGTAACCAAACGAGAAAATAAGTCTCTTTACCCACTCTATCTTTCAAGTCATATCTTTCTCTCTTTTGAGTACAAATATTTATACGACCCGGTAAGCAAGAGCGCTCTTCTTCGAGCTGAAATAACCCAGGATTAAACGTGAGTCTCCGCTCTGCTGTAAATATGTGTACACATAGTTATCTCCCTGTCAGCAATGGACAAAACTCAAGCTCTAAGAGTTCTCTGTAAACTGTAATGTTCACATGAATTTTATTCAGTTTTTCTCCGATACTTGTAGAAAAACATTTGGTCATGGAAATATTTTTATATAATTTTATTTTTACAAGGAAAAAATATGTCTGGTGAGTGATTCATTCAAAGAACTTAAGTTTTGATACCATAAAATAGGAAATACTTTGGTAATGAAAGTACTGTTTTATTCAGAAGAATCATTTGATATACTAGTATTGACATTATATAATTTTTTTTTTAAATACAAAATTGATTGCTCTAGAATAAATATATATTATTCATAAAATTGAATTCGTGTCCACTGGTACGTGAGTATCAACTCGCATTTATGACGTATCGAAAATATCAGGCTGAATCGATCCAATATCGTTTTATTAAATTATCATTTTCGTGCTCTGTTTTGTGAAACTCTGAAAATATGTGACAGGGAAACAAAAATAGATTGAAAATTACCCATTGACAAAGCTAATTTAATCCCTTTTGATACTTCATATAGAGTAGATAAAATTCGTCCTTTTATATCTAAATTAAATCATGCGCGGTACATATTCAGATCAGACTTTCAGCTCTTAAAAAAACGCTCTTCACTTCTTTAGAAAATTCACTCGAACTTCAATGTCTCTCAATTGACTTTAGTTACAGCGTTGAATATGTATAAAAAGTTTTAGTGTTGAATTCTTCTTAGAACTCCTAGTCTATAAATATCTATGAACTGTAACAAGTTCAATAGTGACTCTGACCAAAAAACTGAACAGTAAGCTAGGGCAATTTTTTGACAAATTGTACTGGGTAAAAAGAAAGAAAGAAATTCAAGCACGGCCAATAATTGGCCGTGGATCACCAGCGCGTAACGATAATTTCAAGCCATTGACCGCGAGTGAAGTGCATAACTCGAAACACGATACGGCCTTGGATGACGTGTACGTACGGGGCTGTGTTTGATTGAGATGACTGGAGTGGTGCGGACGGAAGCACCTGCTGATGCGGTGTACGAGGCGTTTGCGCAACTACGACGAGAATGCAAATAGCTTGGATACCTTTCAAGGAATTTCCGGTATATTTTAAAAGACACAGTGAATTCCAGGAGCGACACCGCTCTTCCCGTGATTTGTATTCGCGCGCGTGCGTATGGAGAAGGGCCGGTGCAATTTCAGAAACAGGGTGCACAGTGCGAGACGGTATCGCGATTCTTACGAAACAAGTGTTGCACTTATTTATCGCGCACGCGTACCCACTTCGAAATCACTGTTTGCCGATTTGCAATGGTAATCCAAGTTTGTAATTGTTTGTAATGGTAACTACTGCTGGTACCAGCGCGAAGAGGTACACCTGGCCGTGGCTCTTCTTCGAGCGACCGACAACGTCTGAGGCAACCGCAGCGAAGAAGTGCCTAAGGAGGACAGAACGGTACGCACAGTCCGATCGCCTCTACGACACTACTGAAACTGCCGGTTTTCGATCGAACAAGCCAGTTATCGATTTCTCCCTTTTTCATCTCTTCTTATCTCCTCTTCCTCGACATACCCTGTACTTCATTGCCCGTTAAAATAGTCGCCTATGACCTCTTCAAACTCACCTAAATTAGCCACGCTCTTCGCTGGACACGTCCATTTTTTATACCACTCGTACATACCGAAAGCAATCACTACAGTTCTTTACCACATATGTTAATATATTGTAATATATGTAATATATGTAATATATGTCTTTCAAAAACTGTTTAGTGTTTGTTATGGTTTTAGAGCAAAACGTACGCTGATGTGACTATTCTAAAATTAGCAGATTTATTTCCTTTGCCAGTGATCTGCACAATACTGGGAACTTTGAGTGGAGGCGAGTTTTCGAGTTTCGAATAGTTATAAGTACTTGGAAGCATTCCTGCACTTGAAATTTCCGAGTACTTGATGCCAATAGTCAACTCAAAAGTTGACTCCCACACACAAACGGTTCAGTTCGGATAATAAAATCATTTTATTCCATTTATCTTATAGAAATTCTGCTAATTTTACAGTAATTTTCG
This sequence comes from Synergus itoensis, assembly GCA_904066005.1. Taxonomy (NCBI): domain Eukaryota; kingdom Metazoa; phylum Arthropoda; class Insecta; order Hymenoptera; family Cynipidae; genus Synergus; species Synergus itoensis. The sequence continues at coordinate 2,252,108 of CAJFCP010000036.1, read as the reverse complement.
ATGAAATATATAATTGTTTATTCATTAAAGTACTGATTAACGGGTAACCTAAATCAGAGATTTAAATCAGAAATAACGGTTTTGATTAAAAAAGTATGTGGTCTCGTATTCCCTGACGGTAAAATTTTTTCAGTTTTTATATTAACGAAATGAATTCATAATTAACTCATCATTTTGAATTTTATTGAAATAATCCAGGTAAGAAATTATGTGGTTAATGTATATAATTTACAGAGATACGATAATGATATAAGCTTTACAGATTCCCTGTTTTTATGCATAAACTGTAATTCTATTTTTTGCCTGAGAAATTATTTAAATGAGATAGACTAACCTTTTTACAAATAGAGAATTAAAAGATTAACTATCTTCAACAAATAGCCAATATTTGTTAGCTAATTTATCTTAAACACAGAACCTTCAAATTTTCGTACATCGGACATAATTTTGCATTTTGTAAACGTATTGTACTTAAATTTTTATTGTTACTAAACAGGGATCTACATACGAAATCGTTATTAGCTTGGAAATTTGCATATGAATGTAGAAGGTACACGGTTAGCCGTGTACCAATCCGTTTTATAAGGCACTGTAACTTCAGAATGTTAAAATGCTCTTGCCATATGCAGGGGAAAAATGTTCAAGATGTTTAAAAACTGAAATAATGTTCCTTTCTTTTACCAAAAAGTTTCAAGATGTTAGTATAATATCATGCTGCCTGTAAATTATCCCTGATATTCTTATTTTTATTCAAATCAGCTCACAATCTAAACTACTGCTTGTAATTTACCCGTGACTATTTCTACTTCTCATGCCAGTCAGAATTACTGATAACACCTACTTATCTTTATCTTAAGCTAAAATTTCTTTTGTTTATACTCGAGGGGAGTTCTTGGCATTCCGCTGAGAAGGAATAGGAAACGTTATCGTCCATCGAGCGCCAATATTGGCCTGGGGTCGCTCGATATTCCGCTTTTAACGGTAAGAATAAATAGAAAAATGTTCGCGTGGTTGCGTATCGTGTTCGTGCGAGAATTTCAGCAAAGAAACGCGGAAAATGACACTCCATCATTACCAGCGTGGTCTCTAGAAATATCTGCGGATCATATGCATTGGATAAATGATAATTACGATTCGTTCATGTGCGCATAGCAAACTGACACTTGACTAGAGGAAGAAAGGAATCTTAAAAGCGAATCGCGGGAGGAAGTGAAAGAGGATCAGGAGACCTGGAGGATCTGTGAAAGAGAAAGATACGCAATTTTATTGAAGAGAAAGAGGATGTTGATAGTCATAGTTTCTGGGTCCGTAACCTGTTTCTATAACTTATATTTCAAACATGCAAGACATTCTTCTGGCCAGAGAAGAATGAACTGAAGGAATATGCTCGCTCTTGAGGTTGTTTGGCGCGAACCAGATGCCTCTGCACAGACATCGTGTCACTGTATTACAGAGTGCAGTGTAACGGTTCCTATGTGTCCCATCGAGCTCAATCGCAATCGCGAATCTCGGTGTACCACGCCACAGGATTTCGCTTGAAAACGACTCTAGGTCCCGATTTACGAGCGACCGATATCCATCCAGTTGACCAACGTCGTTTAATCGCTAATTGGGCTGCGTTTGCTGTACGCGTGTAGATACATTTAAGGTGAAATGGTTACCGACTGCCGACTGCTGACTTTCAGTCGTGCGTAATATCAGATCTCTGATCGACTTAAAAGTATTTATGCTTGAGTACCGTCATTGGCTTTTCCACGTAAGACTCGGCCCGGCGATCTCATTTGAATGTACGTACGTATCTAAAGAGGGAAATGGGCACACGAGGAGTTTATAGATCAGATTCTCAAAGAGAATTGCCCGAGCGTGTCGAACCTATTCCTTCGATCGTTTCAGCGAAGGCGAAGGTGAAATGGATGGATTTTTACGTTACTGAACTCGAGTTGAGTTACCTTCAGAAATCACTTTTTCCTGAATGAAGACAATTTTAGATCCAAGAGTTCAGAGTGCGATCTAAAGTCAAAGTGCGATTCAATGTCAAAGTGTTGACTTGAGTCAATAAATGCTGATTTATCGCCTAACGACTCCTGGTGTTCTCGATACAGGCTCTCGGTCAAACGGAGTTACAAAGTTATGCAGAAGGTCATAAGAGAGCACTCGAAAGCCTGGGATTCCAGGGAGCCACGATCGGTTCGACGATCTCCTTGAATTTACGCGCCTTGGTCTAAAACGGTTTCACACTTACTTGCAACACACTTTAGATCACCAAGTCGTACCGTTTTACAGTTGGATCGAGTTTTATTTGCATCAGCCTGCTATACCTGTTTCTTAGACGCAAAAATTTATTGATACTCTAACGATTTCTGTTACACTGTTTTGTAATAAAATACGTGAGAATTGGGTCATGCAAATAATCTTTGTGAATTCTGTCAGGAGCAATCAATCTTGGAGGAAAATCAATCTTGGTATTGAACTCGAAAGTTTAAAAAAATTGAGTTTAAAAAATTGAGTTTAAAAAAGTATCTGTGTAAATTTCTCATTGCAATGTGATTTTAAAATATACGTTAACAGTAAATTCAATAAATTAAATATTGAATATTCAAAAACAATTTATTATGCTTATTCATTTTAAATGAAAATTAATTTTGCTGTTAATTTCTTATTAAGCGTTGAAAACAATATGTATTATTTATTGAATGCATGAAGATACATACAAAATAGTTTTTGTTTTTTCATTCGCCAACAAATCCTATAACTTTTATGCAACTAAAAATTAAAATTGCTGTTTATTATTGAATGAAGATGCAAAATAAAAATTTATTTGATGGAAATATCTTCCTTTCAATAAATATTTTTATTTCTGATGAATAACTATGAATATTTGAAATAAATATAAAGTTATTCCACTGAAATAAAAATTTATTTGAGTCAAATAAATATATTTCAAATGAATACTTTTATTTAAAATAAATTAATTTTTTCTCTGGTTGTAATTGCAAAAAGGGCTATACGACCGATCACGTCATTTACGTGTCCCTCGCAAATATAAAAGAGTAATTATTATTTATAACATAGATAAGCATCGATTTTACGATTTCCAATCCGTTTCACGATTATATCAGAATTTAAATGACCATAAATATGGTTAATTTTCTAAACCAATTACGAAATTGCTCCAGTATTACTCATGATAACTATAAATTTCAAAATCGCGGTAAAGGTATGATCTTTACAGGTTGAACATTATAGTGTAACGATCGGGAAAATGGTAAAGTCCGATAACCTGGAAACTGGTTTGTGCGTAGCTGCGTTCTGCATTTAAGTTGGAAAGGTATGAGAAGGTATGAGAAGCTGCTGTAGGTATGTGTTACCACCTCCGGTCGTCAAATAGATGGTTACTGTTAGAGGAGGCACCTATATTTCGCTACCATCCAAGAGACGCATCCCAGCTCGATGAGACCCTTAAGGGCCCGGAAGGGTCTTTGGTGTTCCAGGGTGCTCACTTCTGCGTTTGCCCTCACGTTTAGATAGGCAGTGCGAGCTGTCGCGTATACCGATGAATCTGCCTCAGGCTTCAGACAAGGAGGAAAAGAGGTAGAAAGAGTGAGAGAGTCTGAGAGAGAAGGAGAGATGTCGGGTACGCCAAACTAATGTGGTAATTAAACTTTGGCTGCATTATACCGAGCCCCACTCTCGCGTAATGTCGCGAGGAGATTGATGGTAGACCAGTATCGCATCCACCCTCTCATTTCCTCTCCCTCTGTCCTCGCATCTACATCGGCTTATTTCCAGTAGCGTAATTAGAAAACATACTTGAAGCGTATTCGCTTGAAGATGACGAAACAAATATTAGCTTCCCTTCAAAGCGTCAAAGTCATTCCCTCTCATGCTCTGCTTAGTCCTTCATATGTCTTTTCGAGTCTCATTCGTGGAACAAGATGGCTTCATGTATTAACTTAGCTAATCATACACTGATAAATTGGAAACTTGGACTCACAGTATATGAAAGGTAAAACTCTGTTGTCCACTATTTTCTTCAGCTAGTTACATATACGTGTATTGTATATATATATATATATGTATTGTATAAGATTTTTAAAAGCGGTCTTACAATTTTGAACACCAGTGCACGTGTAGTTAATTGGTTGAACTCCCATATAAGTTCAGTGTTACCAAAAGGTGAACAACAAGCTCTAAGTCAATGTGTAATCTACCTAATAGGTAAACCTGATCAGGAGGGAACAAGCAGCTCTAATAGAATTTATTGTCGCCTGCTTGAAATTTTATGACTGCCGGTCTTGATCCCGATAGCTTCCAAATCCAGAGAGCGAAAGCTCATGGAAGATTCAAGGTTGACTGGCGAACCAAGAAAGTTGGTTGCAGTCTCTGGTTATTGCGATTTGTTGCCCTGATTGTCCTCTTTATGTTTCGCCTTTATCGGTTGAAAAGTGAGCAGATTACAGTAGTACCTACCGCGCTTACTTCTTTCTTTGCTGACTAAAAGAGTACCAGATTCCTAATAAACCTGGATCTCCTTCTCTTTCTTTACCCAAGAGACTGGTTTTATCGCAACGATACAGAAATGGTGGCGTGTCGCGGTCTCGGTCGACTTCAATCGCGATTAAAGATCTTGTCACGGAGTGGCATTACGGGTGGGTGCGACGTCCTATCGCATAGAAGTCCTATTTGCATAGAAGTTACCACCAGAGATGATGCTTCGCCTAATAACTCCTTTATTTTTCTCAGTCAGTCGCCCCCGCCAACGCTTCCGATATCTGGATCATGTACCAACATGGAGGATAACTCTTCGATACCTCCTGCTATATCTCTCTAGCTTACGAACCTAGCCCTACACACTATTGACTAGTGTGTTCTCATTGCTAGGCCGGGACCACGGGATGTCTCTCTATGTGTTTACTCGATATATATGCATATCGACACGTTAGTGTATGTGCAAGACGAACGTGCGCGTACCTGCCACGATCTTGCTTCTTGTGAAGCCCGTTATCGAATCTTCCATGGAAATAGCTAGTGCATGGAGTAAGTTAATGCAACACAGCACGACAACTCGGAATTAGAAAAGCATTAACAGCATCATGCAGGATCCTTGCATGTTGGAAAAGCGCATCTCGTTGTATCAGTTGAATATATTAATATCCTCGTTAAACGCACTGCTACGCGCCGATTTCTTATCTATCCGTATCCAACGGGTAGAACAAATAATTAAACACGATAAGCAAACTTTTTTCGAACAGTGCGGATAAAATAACGTGATAATAATTCTACAACTAATGTAACCTGTTGATTCTGATTATCTTTTCCATTTGCCGATCGTAATTAAGATTTTCAGTCAGTAATATGTAGGAAAAAGCTTTCATAAAAAGACTGTATATTGAGTGATGCCTTCAACCTTTTTGATAGATCTAAAGTTTTATCTCAGGTACGTGACTAGTTTCAGTTTATAGATATATGATAGATATATGATATTATATGGACTAATCACTCTTTTGTTCATCTATTTCTTGAAATATTGCTTGAGAGAAATCGAAGCTGGTCTCACCATTGTATTCATATCACTGACATCAGTTTCACTACTAAGTAGTAAACTCGGCCAGTCGATTCAACCAGATAAGGTAGCTGAACCAGATAAGGCTCGTGGCAACGACAGGTATCGAATCCATTTGTTGTTGAGGTAAGTGCATCCTTAAAGAACAGAAAAGAAAAGAAAAAACAGAAAAGAACGTTCACTCACAAGGTCGAGGAACACCTGTAAGTTTACTAGTTACAAGTAGGTAGCACATAGCAAGTAGGTAGGTATTTCACATTCGTTCACACTCTTGCTGCCTCTTTGATTGTCATAACCGTTGCTTCGCAAATGATCCAGTCAGAGCTTGGTATTTTTTTTGTTCGTTTTGAAATGTTCCGTTCGTTTGCGACTCAGCACGTTTTCAGCACCTCTCAATCCCAATGATGAAGGTTCAGAGAAGGAAGGCGTGTAAATCTCGCCGGATGATGTCAGTTTCGCTCTACCTGCATCTTCATCGTTTATAGCTTTCAGCTTATACAGTGTCAAGATTAGTTTGCGCGCATCACATTCCAGATTTATAAAGATCTGAAGCTTATCGAAGAGTATTTTCAGAGATGAAGGTAGATACCTTAGAGAGATTTATACACCTCTGTCTATACGACTTTCAGTTTTGATCTTCATTATATTATAATACCTTAAAATAAATTGAAGTATTTCTAATGAAGCTCAATTTAGATAAACAATTTCTAAATTACAAATTGAGAGTAAGAGCAATTTACGTGAAGTGAGCTGTAGAATTGCATTTATGCAATTTTCCTTTATCTCGATATTCACTTAAGTTCTCGTCTACTAATTTTCCATTCCACGAAGGAAAATGCTCATAGTTTGAAGCTCTATGCATGTGCATAATATTTAAACACTCTCAGTGGAGGTAATACTTGAAGATTGTGAAGTAATGTCTTTGAAATCAAAATAATTACAGAGTTATTTACCCGAGGAAACTGAGAGTTTCGCAAGAGTTAGACCCGTCTTCACTCATCTTTCTACTTCCTCGTTCGCCTTCTCTCTTTCTCTATCTTCATTTTCTTCCTTTCCCTGTCATTCGGCGAGGTTCGTTGTCTAACATGAGTTTATTGCGAGCTTTGTATGTTCTGACGAGAGTAACAGTTGCTGTGGCAATGAAATTCTATCTCTTGACGATCGTTATAGTTTGAGGTGGTGGTACCGACACTAGATTTATTAGTAATCACTGACGATACCGTCAATGTACCGAGTTTTAATGGGCCGTACGTCAGGCGCCGTGACTTCAATCGTTCTAATGATGACTATCTTGGTCGATCAGATCACTAAAGTTTCAATCGCTCAGCTTCTCGAATTACACAGGCGTTGTTTTGAACCAAGCAGAAAAATCTTGATATACTTGTAGGTAGTATGACTGTGCACTTTAAGGCTTAGTTTATAGTTGCCTAGAAAGGTGACCATAAACTTGCTTTATGTGTTTTACCACGCATTCGGTTCAGTACTAAATTCTTGGTTCAATGCTTTCTTCCCGCGCTCTTTTGTAAATTGACTTGCGCTGTAAAACTCCCTTCTAATCTGTAAACAGTCAGAAAAATAGAAAGCCAAGTACCTCAC
>CAJFCP010000036.1:2201228-2244939 GCA_904066005.1 Synergus itoensis | reverse complement strand
ATTATTATTATTATTATTATTATTATTATTATTATTATTATTATTATTATTGTTATTATTATTGTTATTATTATTGTTATTTGTTTTAGAAGAGTCATTCAGAAGTAGCAATCGTGTGATTAAATTCTAAATGGAATTCGCGTGACACGATTCACATAATTTTAACGGATACACTCGAAATCCAGATTTCATGTGAAATATCTACTCGTTCGCGATATTGATCTAAATTGTGAACGCTACAGTATCGGTAGTAGTTTTTCTCTATGCTTTCATTTGTGTGCCACAATTTTCGTAGATCAATTTAACCGATTGGTTCTGGTCTCGCCCGAACACGTTTTCATGAATCGAGTTTAATTGTTCACACTCATCGTTATGAGCTTTCAAATTTCCATACTCATATTTTCATGAAGTTTAACAATTAAAATGTAAAAGATAAATATTCTGTGTAGAATTTCCATCTGGAAGTAATTAAATCCCGATATTTCGACAGTTTGACAAACTGAGGTAAAATAATATCTCGTATTAGACAAGAAATTCCGTTAGGGAAAATGTTGAAGAATATTATTTGTGGACATAATTTATTAACTTTTTCCGGCAACTGCCGCTTCACCCCATCCGTGAACTCAGTGAATTTTACTCGATAAGCGCGAGAAAAATTTCACCCTCTAGTAATGACGAGACGCGCGCACTCTCGGCTCGAATAAACAAGCACTCCTCAAGTTTTCCCTTTCTCGGCTAATATTGAAAGCAAAAGAAAATGGGTCGAGGGTGGAGAAAAGATGCAGGGCTTTCCGTTGGAATCGCGATTTAAATATCTTGGCGAACTTCCTCGGTTAGGTACATATTTTGATGGAACAGGTTGTCGGAAATAAAACCAGCTCTAGCGCTGTCGAACTCATGCATAAAGATTGCACTTTCGCATAGTCGCTAGACGGAGGCGCTCAAGACTTTAGCGGAATAGACGTACTCCTCTGCTTTACCGATTAAACTCTTCGAGTTTCCATCGTCAAGAGAGTTGAGTAAATGCAGCTTGGATTACCGCACTTATACTCCAGACTTTCGGACTGTCTCTGAATTATACTGCACACCCAGTTCTCACCTCATTCTCCCCTTCATTTTCAGATTTAAAGTTCGTGTCTAAATAATCAAGTAAAGTAATTTGAAAGTAGTTCGAAAGAACGTCAATATTTACGGGTCGAAATAAAAATATTAGATAAGATCAAGTTCTTCTGGGACGCTGGTTTGCCTATGAGGCTAATTAATTAAACTTGATACGTCTGATTGTAACAGTTTTATACTACTCTGGATTTACTTGTACTACTGATTGTCGCCGACGGGGAACGTGAAAAAATGTTCATTTTTATGCAAATCAAATTCAAATGAAGAGTAATGAAAAATATGAAGTATACAGATAAAAAATTGTCCATTTTTTACATCCTACGGGAAGCATTATCAGTAAAATAGCTTTGAGGCTTTTGAAAATTGAAAAATTGTGCACGGAATACATTTTGATTTGTATGGTAGCAAAATAAAGCAAAGTCTATCCTCTGAGTCTATATCATTCGATCATACTGTAGTGAACAAGAAACGCTTCCGGAATATAAGATAAAATTTATATTTTCATCGAAGTATATCATAATGTGGGTGCGCACAGCAGATTATATGTGCCTCATCTATATACCGATCTGCAATCACGTACAGATCGTTATCTAAGAACTTAGAACGCACACACGAGTCCTCTTAAATCAACTGCTTGCAAGCAGTTGCAATTTCTTTTGAGATCAATCGACGCGATCGAAGCTAGATGCTCTCGATTACAGATATTAGTGAGTAATCACTAATTAGGCGACGCTGCGGTTAATGGTGACTCAGCAATATTCTTTCATACTAGAGAGTGGTTTCTATTCAGAATCCGTTTCATGTGACTCCGATCTGTTGAGTCGTTAATGTTAGGTGGCATAATAACTTGAATCATCCGAGGCATACTCTACCGCCTTCGTCTTATCGCGTCAAGCCGGAAATACAAATCCCCAGGAGGCTGTTATATAGTGCGGGTGGTACCCAGCATGTTTCGAGATCTAAGCCATCTTTAGTCATCGCTCATAATAATTATTTTCCCATATGCTGGCCGCTTGGTAATGTAACAAACTAACCAGTAGCTAGCGGCTACTGTCCTCCGTGATTTATAACTATTCCAGATCCGACTCTCATTCAAGATTCGCTTCCGTCTTGGTCAAGGTGAACCTTGGAGTTGCGTGGTCCGCTATTTTGTGCAACTTGTCTGCTTAAGCACGAATCCTTGCGGCATGGCAGACATTATTTTCTCCTGTGCTCTCACACTCAGAATGAAAATAACAGGCGCGCCTTGATAAAACAGTAGCTACGAATTTAAAATTGATTTCGTCTCCTGTCTGCTACGATTTATACCTCTCTTCTTTCTTCCCCTTTACTTTTCCACTCTCTTCACTTTGCTTGAATAATCCTGTTCCGGCGGTTTCTCTGACAAGCTTGATGTATCACAACTTTTGCGAGAGAATAGATTTAACAGTTTTAATTAAAACAAGCTCACTTGATCAGAAGGTTTGATTTTTATTCGCTTATGAAGAAAACTGAGAGAACAGTTTATGAGTCCAAGAATTGATTTATTGATTTGTTAGAAAATTTATTAGTGAGAAATTTGGAGGAGGGATCTTCGCTTTACTTTGAAGTTAATTAATTTATACTTACTCGGACACGAGGCACGAGCAGAGAATATTGAAGTAGTAAAGCTTACCTGAAACAAGCAAGAAGTTATAATTAGCAGAGATTAATAAGATCCTTGAATATTAAACACAAAAAGGATCAAATAATCGGGTGATAAGGAAAGAAAAGTTTATAACAAAACTTTTTTATATCGTAAATGTTTTTTGTTTAATTGAACATTTGATTCTTGAAAGAACATGCATGTTAAGCAAATTTAATTTAGTTACTGTAATTATAGTTAATTGCTTCAAACAACTTCCCTACTTCGGTTATAAAATCACTGGAAGTTATGTACATAAAAGAATCTTTTTAAAGCAGGTGAAGCTGATTGCAACTGCTTGATGATCAGTTTGTAGTAATAAAAAAAAATACTACTCTTGACTGGAACCGTAATAAGATTTCAAGGACTAGTACTCGAAGAGGAACCATTAGGATTTACGACTCGTGATCACGAGAAAATGTCGATCGTCGATCATGACGACGGTATTGCTCGATAACTCGGTATGCGGACACGATTTGTTATCAGCTTAGGGGTTAACCGTTTCCCAGAGGTGCAAGGATGTTCCTTAGTTCCTCTTTCCTGCAACTTCGTCGCGATAAGGCCATAACGATCGGTCAACGAAGCACAAGCGGAGATTAGTCATCTAAAGATACTTAGTAGTTATCCTTCATTAGCGCAGGAATCACGTAAGGCCGGCTAATTACTGTAAACCGAGGTCGAGGACGATACGCACAATATTCGCGCGAAGAGCTCGTTAATCGTACGTCGCTCCTTAAATGTTTTAATTGTGTAAAAACGATAACGAAGCGCTAGTTTTCAAACGTCCGCTCGCACCACGTGAATCGAGCATTTTGCTACGCCTCTTCTTACTTTAATATATGCCTCACTGAAGAAGTGAACCTGGAATGCAGTTCGCGCTTTTCAATTGTGAGCTGCACTGCTCTTCACAAATAAACTCCAAGTATTAAGCTTTCATTCTAGCTTGAAGTGAAGGTACTTAAAATACATATATATGTATATATGACACTAGCAGAAATTTACTCGGCGTTGCCCGGAATTTTAAGAGATTTCAAGTCACTTTAAGGAATTTCAAGAGAGTTTAAGGATTTTATAGAGATTTTACCAAATTTCAAGACTTTTTAACTGATTTTAAGTAATTTGAAGGAATTTGAAAAGATCTCAATATATTTAAAGAGATTTTAATGAATTCCAAGAGATTTTTAGGTATTTTTAGTGATTCTAAGAAATTTCAAGAGCTTTTAAGAGATTTTTAAGAGATTTACAAGATTTAAAAGAATTTCAAGTAATTTTGAGGAATTTTAAGAAATTTCATTTGATTTTCTGGAATTTTAAGAGTTCAAAAGAATTATCAAGAGATATTTCACAAGATTTCAAAGGATCTTAAGGAATTTCAAGGAATTTGACGAGATTTCAAGATATTTCAAGAGATTTTAAAGCATTCCAGGTGATTTTTTAAGAGATTTTTAGAAGATTTAAAAAATTCAAAAGGATTTCGAGTAATTTTGACATTTTACTGATTTGAACTAATTTGAAGGAATTTGAAAAGATCTCGAGAAATTTCAAGAGATTTTAATGAATTCCCAGGGTATTTTTATTAGGTATTTTTAGTGGTTCTAAGAAATTTCAAGAGATTTTTAGATATTTTTAGGAGATTTACAAGATTTGAAAGAATTTCAAGTAAGTTTGAGGGATTTTAAGGGACTTCATTTGATTTTTTGGAATTTTAAGAATTTAAAAGAATTATCAAAATATTTCAAGAGCTTTTAATGCATTCCAAGGAATTTTGAAATATTTTGAAACATTTTAAGACATTTAGAATGATTTTATAGGATTTCAAAATATTTTAAGTGATTTTAAAGAATTCCTAATAAGAATTTAAAAAATTTGATTAAACAGAAATATAATAAAAAGTTAAAAAAAAGTATAAAAAGTATATTTTATACTTTTTGGTAATTTTTTGTACTTAAAATGATTATAAATTGCTTTTGCATCAACATATTATTAATTATTATTATTTTAAATAATGAAAATGTCGACTTTAAATGCAAATTTGTATATAATAATAATAATAATAATAATAATAATAATAATAATAATTTATATAAAGTAATTTGTAAGGTAAGATCAGTTTGCGAACGGTATTAGCTTACTAATTGAGATCAAATAAGATATATACTCTGCTTGACGGTTGCTCTTATTTAATTGCACTGGAGCTCATCCTATTTCTAGAGTGAAAGTAATATACGCCAACTTATTGAAAGTTATCTTTGCTAAAGCTTATTAGCAATTGATTAAGTTTCAATTTAAAACCAATACCAATTGAAGTGTATGACTTTTTCCACATTTAATAAAGACATAATTAATTTAAATTGTGCATTCGAAATATATTTTATGCATATTATGTCCTCTAGTTCAATTAAGTAAATCAGATTTAATTGAAAGCGGGTTTAACGAGACGTAACAGTAAAAAGATAAGGTGTTATTTTAGTATTAGGAAGAGGATTTAAACATGTAACATATAGATATCTAAAGGGGTAATATTTGCTATTTATTTAAATCTTTGATCATTCGAATTTATGTATAAATGTACGAGTATATGTGCATATATACCTTCCATTGCATAGAAAAGTAGAATTTAAATATCAATGAAATAACTTTGCGCAGATACCAAGTGACACGTGGGTAAACTTACGAGCTCTTCTCCTGGCATTGGAGTAGTTTATAAAGTTGCGGCGTTATTAGATGGGAGGCAGGGCAGACGTGAAAATATAATTTCCGGCATGAGAACTCGTCGTGATCTGTCTCTATTACTCTTTGTAGATCGTTGGCGAGAAACCATACCATTATACATATACATATACACATATGCATATCTATTTAAGCTGCAAGTTCATTCTGAATAGTCTACTTTATCTCATAAGGGAAAATTATTCATCCATAGTGGGTGAGATATCTAACTTTTGTATTAAAATCTTACAATACCTTACAGACAGTTCATTATTATTATTACAGACAGTTACTGCGGTTCATTCAAAATTTCATTGTTGGATGATTCCTTTTTAAAATTTCCATGAAACAATGGCTGTCCTCAATCGCGACTTAAGCAGATTTTCCCCTCCTTTAGAAATAATCTTACTCTTGAATTCGTCCAAGCTGAATTTTAGTATTGCACTATAGAAATATATTTCATGTGGATGCCCTTCTTTTAAATGGAAGAATTTTTTAATTTTTCGATGATTTGATTTCTGTTCATGAGAAATGGCTGATTTATTGATCTTTCCTCTTTTCTTTCTCTTTATTTTCCCACAATTCATTTCTATTTCATACTTTTCGTCAGCAAATCTTCGACGTAAATATCCAATCCTGATCGAAGGCTTGTTCGGCGATGCAATTTATACGATTCCTCGTGTCTCTTATTTGCGGTGCGCCTACAGATCGCATCGTCTTCATCCCTCTTCTTTTGAAAGAACGGAGGATAGACTGTTGCATTTTGTACGCCGAACGACTGGGTCGTTGCTGATTTTAAGCGCAGGTCGTTTCCGAGCACGTAGAAATGTCATTTAGAATGAAGGTGGGGTCATTTATCCGAGACTGTGTCTGCTGACCTTTCCAGAATCTTCGAATAGACCAGAATGACGGAGGTACAGAAAGAATAATCAAAATAAATCTGATTTGGATCTTATTTCCAAGGACACTTTATAATCAAACTATCAATTATTTTATCCTTCGAGTTGGCTTTTGAAAATATCTATTATAAAGATAAGATCTATTGAAAATATCTAGTATAAAGATAAGATCTATTGAAAATATCTATTATAAAGATAATATCTATTGAAAAAATCCACTGAAAAATTGTGGAGTGACGTGTGAACTTATGCTTGCTGAATTGCCTCAACACAGAAAATTTTTGGAATCTTCAGAAGCTTATAGTGGTTTTTCAAGTAAATGATAGCACCCACGGACGAAGGAACGATTTCTTTTCCGCGGCATCGGTCAATGTCAGGCGGCGAAGTCGCAGAAATTTAACCCACGAGAAATGGCCAACTCGTAGAGACGGTATGCCGTACACGAAACCCTCGATTTGTATTCTTGGCGCGTGACGTGACATTCTATGTGGAAGCGATCGTTTCTCTCCCAGCGACCCTTTTGTCTCGTTTCGATACGGTAATTTTAGTTGTGAACATGTATATATAGAGGGGATCTAACTTTCGGGATAAGCTACTCTGCCTTCGAGTTAGAGCGTTTGGAGATAATTTTATTTTTCGATGGAAAAGAAGAACAAAAACTAGGCAGTCTGCTTGTTTCCTCCATTCTCGCTGGTTTCGTTTCTACCTCCATGGCAGCTTTAAAGGTCGAATTAAATTACCTGCTATTCGATTAAACCTCCACCTTGTTTCGGACCCGGTTCTTTTACCGAGTTCTCTGTAAATCCGTCCCTCTTGGCAGTTCGCGACCCACGTCTGCAAATACTCATTCCTCTTTGTAATGGAAGCGAACTGATTCGACCTACATATAATAAATTCCCCTGAATAAATGTCCTTATTATCACGTCGCACTGCAAGCCCAATGTTGGAAAGCATGCTAGTCGAAAGCCCGAGAAATCCAATGAAATAGTGGCGCCATTAACGGCCCGTTAGAATCTAGTAAACGTTAATTGAATGTGCTAATTCACTCTCTAATCCCTCTTTACCGCATTTAGAACCAATTACAAAATACACATTGATATATTCATACGGCAGCATTTCTCTGTCATTACTTTGTTAGTAAAGTCTCTCTATAAAAGAATTATTTGATCCAGCAGCTCCCTAGTAGAAATTGGTCCAGTTTTTCCATTAACACTCTGAAGTGGGGAAAAACTAGACTAGAGGAATTAGGTAATGCCTAGTTAGAACCTAACTAGAATTTCCTGAACAGATTTTAATGAGGAAATCCTTCAAATCCTTGACTAGTAATCAATGAAATTTCCTCATTCAATACGAGAATAGTTTTTCCTTGCTTGTATCTCGATACAAACTAAATAGGATTTCCTGCTCAGTTTTAACTCGAAATAAAATAAAATAAAATGAAATAAAATGAAACATTTTTAAATTCACCTATCTATAAATTTTTTAAAACAAAAATAATTAAAAACATATTCCTCGCAATTATATCTGGCTTTTCAGCGATAAAGCTTGGCTGAGATTTTATCAACAAAGTCCAAGCGGATTGAATGCGATTTTTCGAAAGCGTTTTTTCGTGCGATTATATGTATAATAGACACCGCGTACGATTATATGTATAAGAGAAAATTTTTTTTTAATTTTCCATTATATATTATTATTAGAGAGTACGTAAGTACCTCGTAAGAAACTAACTAGATTCTTTCTAGATTTCCTAGTCACTACTCAGTTCCTCACTCGAAGCAGCGTTACATTCCTCACTAGTAACTGACAAGTTTCCTAGTTGGATACTAATTAGACGTAGGGAAAAATTGACTAGAAACTTGCATAAAACTAGGACCAATTTCTACGCTTCTTTGTTGGATTTCAAGGAATTTTATGAGATTTCAAAGAATTATAAATAATAACATTCAAAGGAGAGTTCTCCTCTCTTCAAAACATGTAAGTTAGAAATTGATAATGGAAAATTGATGTCTCTGATTCTTCCGCGGTCTACGATTCATCTATTTACATATACTGTAAGCTATCTCGTTATCGATTTTTGCCTGCTCTTGAAATCGACAATTTATAAAGTGTCTAGTTGAGGACTGAAATAGTGTATTAGATAGTGCAACATCGTATTTTATAAGAGTGACGCCGATGGAAATATCCAGTCTCGAATCCTTTTATCGAGTAGTTTCGAAATGCGGGATATTTAACTTGGAAATCTCGGTTGTATTTTATTAAAGTCGTCACTATGGCCTGAAGTAATTCTATTTTAGTCATGAATGTTGTCGTTGAGGTCTTAATCGAGTCTAACATGCTCATATATCTGATAAAGTACGCCGTAAGAGTTCTCATCGCCTCCATCATGAGAGTCGATCGCATTCTCAGTGTCATAGAACCAGATAAGAGATAGCGATCGAACCGTTACTATTCCGCCCGGAAAATTCGAGCTCAACGCACCGACCAGTTTCTTGGATATCTTTTCAAGCGCCAACCGGTACCCATGTAGGTCGCACTGAAACACTTTATTCCGACTATTGACACTGCAAGAACGGGTATAAAGGTCAATAATAATAATACATAATAATAATATATGTCTAATGGAACATGTTGAATATTGTGTAGGCGAGTTATTTGTAACGTGTTAACCGAGCAATGTTTACTGCCGTGGGGCCTGAATGGTCACTATACTGACCGTTAAAGATTCTCCGAAAAATTCGAGTTTGACGCGATGTTAACCTGTTCCTCCGGTAACGATCGCGAACCGGTACTTAGACTATGCAGATCCAAGTCACTTGAAAAAGTGTCCAGGTTCCGTGAGTCTATTTAAATATGTCAGATAGGTGAGATCTAGTGCATGCCCTCGCTTGCACAGAGAGTACTCTGTGCAGTACACACCCTCTGAAGTGTGTTACATGTAACTCACGGACTTGGAGAAGTTTGCAGTTACTTGGTGAAGTTGGCCAGCCCAACTAGAAACAAGCTCACGAAGACGTCGTGGAACACTAGATCGCGATTGGATCGTTATGGATACCGCGAAGACTACCTTTTCTTCTTCTTCCTCTTTTGCTTCTCGCTCTTTCAACTTCGCTCGTTTTAACCCTTTCCTGCTCTTTGTCGTTGAATTTAGATCCGAGCCACGGATTGCAACTCTTCGGTCGGTAGGTTGTAAACTCGTGCCGGATCGTGTTCGGTGTTATTCGCCATATCTATGCACGTACAAGATGCCCTGGGTCACGCGCTTCTCGTGCGTGCCCTGGGCACTTGCTTCACTTACTTGATTGTGCTAGCTCCATTTTATGTATGCGAAGATAGTGCCTTTCCATTTTTTTGGCGATAATCGCTTGGCAGAGCGTGTACTGTTTAATCTCTCCATAAAGTTGAATTAGTTTTGATTTAGTCACAATATTTTCAATCAACTGCATATGAGCCCTCTCTAGTTTAAAACAATGTGCACGCTGAAATTTGAAAAGGATTTAATCGAATAACTTTTTTCGAGTTCATGACTAAGCTGCTGCGTCTGACAGCGCGAAAATAGTGTCGACGAAAATTAATGGATTAACCGCGTACACACGAACCTACGTGTGCTGAGGCGAGTATTTGCTTTCCGGAATATCGATTCGTGCCTGAAATGACCACGGATACTTTAATGAATTTTGATTTATTTTTCTTCAGAGTAATTTGGCACGTTGGGATACGAGTGCAAGTTTCAAGTATCCAAACTTTTTTCAGTAACTCTGTAAGTTTTTTTCAGTTTCTGTAACTTCTTCTATTTTCTTTTTCATTGCGTGTTAGAATAAGAATAAGTAGCTATGTGACCAGAAGGATAAAGGTATGATCTCAGAATTACCTTCTCGCGGACAATAGGATTGAATAAATAATAAGGTGGCCACATAACCCCGATCCATAGGTATGGATTGGCTTCTTATAAATCCCCTCCAAAGTATAGATTGGGTCACGTGCTCGTTTTGCTACTCGCTCTTTCTGGTCATGAATATCCTACATAAGACTACATTTACTGCAATACTGTTGTCACGAGGCATACATTTTCTTTTTTCGTCTGACCTCCAAAATATCGCACGAAACCAGCACGAATTTCACACGCTGAAAAGTAGAGGAAGAGGTTGAAACGAAATCAGTTTAACAAACGTCGTTTGCTGACATGCACTGAACAAAACACGTATTTCCTTTTTTTTTTTTCCTTTTGCTTTGCAACTGTTCTCGTTTCCGATGAACCGTTTGCCAATTTGGAGTCTAATAATTCACATATGTGCACTCTGAGTGCAACGATATACGCGAATTGAATAAAATGAAACAGTTTTACTGCCTCACAATGATTTCTTTATATTTGTATTCTATTTTATTTTGTTTCATTCCTCTCATCAAATATATCGGTTGTATATATTCGTTGAAAAATGTAGGAAAACATAGCTTAATAAATATCAAGAATTTGATACAAGAGAAGAATTTTTTCCTATCGCTAATCAGATAACTTTTTTAATCTGCCGTTTTTTTTTTAATCTTCTGTTTTTTTTAATCTTCCGTTTTTGTTTAATCTTCCATCTTATTTGTGAAATGTCTTGTTATAATTGACAGAGTAAATTGGTGATAAGTTAGGATTGGTTGAATAGGTTTCAAATTAACGAAACTGATTCAAGTGAATTTATCATTTCAATATCAGTCCTTGACTGTAATAACATCCATTCGACAGACCTATTTCGAATAAACAATGCATAGAAACCCGATTCCCACACAGAACTAATAAGGAAGCATCTACGTTGTTCTAGTCTCACTTCGAGATACAATAGCTCCAGTTGGAGTGCTGGAAATCACCCTAGTCCTAGTCCACTCGATATTCTATTGATATATACCTATATAACGGGTCTGGTGTTTCACTGAAAATCGAAGTGGCGCAGAGCAACAGATTGTGCTCGTAAGGGTAAGCCGCTTTCACCTAAACCCATTCTCGCTCTCGCTCTTCATCCACCTATTGCTCATCGTTTATAACATTATTATTCAAGTTACTCTCAACACGTAGAATTTACTAATACAGAAGTAACAGAGTTGTATTATCGACTATACTGGTGGAGATATTGTAATATCGAATGGTTCCGCTTTCTGTGAAACTTGCGCATAATTTCTGCATAGTTCTGGCTAGATACGTAACTCCAAGATTTGTTATCACAACTAAAATAGCTCTAGTACATCTTCAATTCCAACGTAACTTAGTAACAATTTTAATGATAAATTGTTGGAAAATTTTATCTTATTTCGACACCTTTTGCGGTCTATTGGAAAATTCCTGTCATGGAAAAATGTTCGCGCGAGATGTTTGTAGAAAGCAGTAAAAGAAGAATGAACCGCAAAACGAACAATTTCTATACAAACATAGCTCGACTACATTACCCACCACTTTACGGCGTGCAGCTCTGAATGATTTTACACATTTAACAGCCAACAGCACATGCATAAGCAATAGCACATACCAACTCGTTTTTAGACTAGTAAAACTATCCTGCGGAACGTCAACAACCTTCCAGAACTAGCATTCAGTGTACTCGTCAACTAGTAAGAGAAATATTTACAGGGAGAAAATTACAAGGTAGTGTTCTACTATTGAAGGTGCGATACATTGAAAACACATTTAGAAACATCATTCGAATAACAAATTCAGATTCAGCTAGAATTTAAAGCTAAAATTCTTGCTGCAACATATCCGAAGTGTCATGTAATGTGTCACTTATATTCTAAACCTGTGTTTTGAACTTGAAATTCAAAGGTGCCTCAAAACATAAGATCGTCAAAGAAGCTATCACCACGAAATCGAAAACAGGCAGCGAATTTGAACGAAAGCCAGGAAACTAAAAATGCTAGATTCCAGTCACCGTTTTGTCGTTGCCACGACTTCCTATTGCCGTCGAGATTGTCGTCGTCATACCTGTATAAAGCGAAGGTGCTATGTGTCCTAGCTACATATGCATGTAGGAGGCTTTGTGAGCGTTTACGTGTATGCGGCAAGTACTACACGACATCACAACAACTAAATGCGCCTGTTGTCGTTTACACGTGTTTCTAGGATACCCTGCTGCCATGCAACGTACAATGCAGGACAGCTTCATCAGTGGTACAGTTCACTCTGAAGCGCTGTCACTAGAGCATTCGTTCATTTTCAAACTAATCAACAGCCATCAAAAGCTCCTCATCTCGCCTTAGAGACATTTATTGTTTTTGCTAATTATACACATGTACCTAAACCAATTAAAATTCGACTCAAAAATTTCCCAGAATTAGACATTTTCATGTAAAATGAAATGTTTTTTATAAAGAGATATTTTGTTTCAGCGAATACAAAGAATTTACTGTACACGCATGACTCGTGGGAAATGGTTTCATCATAAAGGCTCAAATAAAATATAATGAATGTGAAAAGAAGATCAAATGATGGGTAAATGCTCGGAAGCCCATAAATATGTTTTATAACGTAACTGTAAGACTTTGTGAAACGGTACTGCATATCGCCTACAAAGTTTCGATCTATTATATTCAATTTCAAGAAATCGTGCAAGTTGTGAATTAAAATGTAACGAGTGTATAATCGAAAGTATATATTTCATTTTTACAGTGTGTTAAAATTGATTTGTAATAAATGGGCAAATGGGAATAGCTACACGAATGGGAATGGCTATACGTACAATAGAATGTTAAAGCTCTCAATTGCGGATTATATTCCTCCATTGAATATTAGATTATTTTAATTTCCACGGAATTAGCGTTAATTCGATAACAGAATCGAGCATGTAATTAATTATTCACGAAAATTAATACCTAAATCAAACTTATAAAGCGAATTTCAGCGTTTAATAGTTTCCATCGTCCAATTTAGCAGTGGAAGTCACGCCGTTATTTCGGGCTTGAAAATTAATCGTCTCGTAACGTAATGGGATTTAATCGGATTAGTACGCGAGAGCGTGCATCATATATGGCCGTACGTTTTCACCACGCGCAACAGCAGCCAATTCGAATTTATTCAATGCTCCATCCCTGCAGGTACACTAGGTACCTGCGGAATTCCTCGCGGCAAGTAATGTCTCGTTACTCGTTCGAACAGTTTACCGACAATTATTCTTCCCTTATACATATACACGCACGTACGTACCTGTTAATCGCTCGAGTTCTTTATACGGCATTATAGTTAAGTCAGTTTCTAACCGGTGCGTCAGCCGGTCACTGGTCGTAGCACTTTTTATTGCCGGATGATGGCGCCTTAAAAGTTCATGGATAATAATACGCGAATACCTTCTCCTTCGTTCATTCTTCGACGCGTATTGCTTTCGTGGGTTTTTGCTCTTTCCTGGCCTTTGCCTCGTTCACAAAGCCGAATAAGATCGTCTTGTGGAAAATAGTTACTGCAGGCTCTTCACAGCCTCTGCTAGGTCGATGGATTACGATGCACTCACCTTCCCCTTGACTGCGTAATCTTTACTTTCCACGATCCACAAGACCGGTTCCGTTCTTGCGTTGCATAACATTGTTTTTATCCGCTCCACAGTAATTAGCATTTATTTTTATCAACTTATGAGTGACGCGGTGGATTTTTTTTTTCAAAAACAAGCTAAAATACCAAGGATGCAATTATGAATCATTACACAAACTTCTCATTCGGGAGAAATTTGTAATGAAGGTTCTAATAATAGGTGACAAGTGAGAAGATGTATAAAGTGATACTTGATTTTACATTTAATACTTTGAATTTACTTTTAATACTTTGAATTTACTTTTAATACTTTGAATTTAATTCAAAAAAAATTGAAGAGACATAATAATCTCGGGAAGTTAGCGCTTTATATGAATGGCTTACGATCTGATGTAACACGTTCAGTGTGCACAATGCACATGGGGTTCGTAAGTGCAACATGCATTTGCTCCAGTCAGAATTATGTTAAGAGCTTTATGAAAGACTCATATATGTCCCTAATAAAAGTATCATATATTTTTTTTTTATTTCCCACCCACTTTTCGCATCTCGCCTCTGGCTCTTGCGGTCGCTGGCACTCGAAATTGCAGTCACAATTCTTCATGAGACAGATATTATTACGGGCTACCGCTGCTGCTGAAACGTTTTCACAGTGCACCTTCAATTACGCGGAATGCATTTAAACTCAATGCACCTGCCAGCGCATTGTAAACGCAAAACCATTCGCGTTCCGGATAGCTGCGAGAAGAGTATTCCCCGTACAGGAGGGAGATGATTTTGCGAGCATCATGAAATATTCCGCGTACCACAATAAACTTGACAACAGCCAAGCACACTGGGATTGCTTCCTTAGTGATGCAGTAGCTTCATGTAATTCCAATGAAAACATGTCCAATTTTGAAACATCAAATATTTAGATTTATAATCTCTCTCAAAAAGAGAAAGTTCATACGCAGAGAAAAATTTAAATAAGAAACATGCTCTTTTCCAGAATATAAAATCGTATATGTATATTATATACATTTTATGTTGTCGCATAGATGCAGTTATTATGAAAGTTTGTTGCCCCGTAAAAGGTGCTGTGCGGTGATAACCTATCACGTGTACTTCGCGATGCTTCAAAGATTCTCTTTTAAGAATTTTCCGCAACTTTAGTACAGCATTAAACTCGCCATACCTGTTCAGCGTAATAGAATATCGAGTGTACTAAATCCAAGCATGTTTTTATTCCACTCGAGAATATTGACCAGAGTTATGAGTTTCATAAGTTCTGAGTTCAGCAAAGAAAATATGAACGATTTAAGCTATAATAATTTATATTTCCACGCCAAGCAGAAATAAAGTAAAAGTTGGATGAAAAGTATATGATCAAAATCAATGAGTATAAAAAGGAGGGGGTGGTTACTCCTGAGGAACTATCCTATATCTCTATATGTAAGAGGGTTAACTAGAGTCGGCTACTCAGCATAAAAAAGTAGACACGACACAGCAGCAGCATGGAAGCGTTAAGAATTGCGAGTTGAAAGAGTTAAAAGTTGCGAGAGGAAAGTTAAGAAAGATGAAAGAGAAGGAGTCACACTTGAAGAAGAGGGGTGGGAATCAAAATGATTCGCACGGTGATTCAGTGTTGATATCGCTAAAGACATAAAATAGTGGGGTATCACCGCAACAGAGCGGCGGCCCTTTGGAAGCCATGAATCAAGACTGCGAAGTGGTGATCCTGGGGGCCACAAGGATTTTACTTATATGGTGATGTATTCCTTATGCGCACAGTCATCTAGATATATCGGGTTATCTCGTCTAACACTCTCGCCATGCTTTGCTACACCACGAAATACCCTCCTCCTGTTCTTCCTCCTACTTCACCTCTTTTACTCCTACTTCACCGACTCTTAGGCCGTGATATAGTTATACATTATTCTATATTGCAGCATCACGAGTTCCCCTGAGACGATATTCTCATTGTATGCTACGCCGCCACAACCGCAGCAGCCGGTTCTCAGCCGTTACTGTACGCCGCCGGTGGCGGCAGTACTGGTGGTAGCAACAGAAGGGTGGAGGGGGTATCAAGTAGGTACAATTCAATGTGCAATGTTTGAACATTACTTGAATGCTTAATGAAGTCGTGTCTTATATCGAACAATGGCCTCGAACCGTTTCTTCGTTCGCATCTAAATCCTCGCCATAAACCTGCTTCGCCTCTCGTCTCCACCTACCTTCTCTTTCTTATGTTTTTCTGTCCCTCTGTTTTCTGTGGCAGTATATCTTTACTCCTCTGGCCTCAACATTTCCTCAAAACCTTGACCAGTGTCCTTCTTTATCAACCCGTTTACTTTCGGTTTCCTCTCAGCCTAAGAGAATTTAATTTCCAGTCAGAGAGGGATTTCATTCATTGAGTCAAGTAAAAAGCCATCTTTACGATGTTTGCTGGAACTCTAACTGCCCATATATTACCTAAATCTCAATGTTAGGTGATCTTTACTTTAGCACAATACTAAATTGTTCCTAAACTGCATAATATATAAGACACGAACCTACATGGATACTAAATACTGATGTTTATGATTCCATCGTGTACCACTCTAGAGTTATCTACCTCATTCACATTAGAATCTTACGACATGCTGCATTTTCAATGATGCATCCTGTGTGGCAACCGGTCACTATTGCCGTATACGCAAGGTGGTTTCTGTATTTGAGTTCCCAGTAATGACTAAATTGACCATGTACGTTTATCACATAACGATATTACTGCAATAATTCAACGGGAAAGGAGACTCTGAAGGCAGCATAACAAAACCGACACGAGAGAGACTTTAGGACAGTTTGATGCATCTCAGAAGAAAATATTTGCGTGATCTCAAGGGTTCAGACCGTTATGCAGCTTTGGGTTCTCGAAACACCATTTCCTTTCTGATACGTGCCGACAATAATATTGCTGAGGAAGCAACGAATAATAGAGCGATAAAACCATTGCTAGATGCCTAAGACTTGGCAGAAATTCCGTTACGTTTGCGGTCGAAACTCGAACGGCGCTGGATTACGTGAAGGTGAAATACATCTTTTTCGACATCTCCCTAACCTCTCCTTTCTTATTTTATTTATCAATTCTGAGCGACAACCTACGAGTTCTTTCTCGCTGCTCATCTTTCAAATTAGTATTCTATCCACCCTTTCCATACTGCGCAAGACTGCAGTAATGCGGTTATCTTGTAGGCGAAAATTATTTCCTCTTTCAATATTGAAACTGTGACACCAAGCTTCTATATATATATATATATATATATATATCTCCAAGTACCGCTATCCGTACAGTTCCTTCGATATGTATCCGATATTCCGGCTGCGTTGGAAACTCGTGGCACTCCAAGCCGCCCTGCAAAACCGCTACAAATACCTGAAGGCGACTCTAAATCGAGGTGCCGTTCTTGGTGTCGTTGTCGTCGGTGCTGTAGCAGTTTTACCATCACCATGCTTGGTTATAGCAGTGAACGAGATCCAATCGTACCAAGGCAAAGCCAAGGGCTTCACCTTACCATGAGGTTACCTTCCGGCTTCTTCAATAGCCTCGACATGAGGGTGCTATGGCCTAACCAAAGATTGGGATTGGATCTCATATGTAGTTTGATACAGTCTTCACGACTCTACAATCTACTCACTACTTCGCGATTCTTTGTCGCTACCGCACAAATCATCGCCATTCTCCATACTCCACGATAAGCTTTTTTCACTTGGTACACGGTGAGAAATGGTATGGTTGGGTCAACCATATATCCTATTATAAAAAGATCATCCGTAACGTAACGCTTTTTCCTTATTGGTCAAATATCGAAAATGGCGTGTGACGCGGGAAATTTTAAATATGTATTCTTTTTATTAGTGTTATCGTGTTAAAAAGAACAATTTATGATGCTCTCATATAAAATAAAATTAATTATATCTGTTAGAAGTGAAGAAATAAAATATCATAAATAATTATAACATTTAGAAACAAAGTAAATGCGCGCGCGGAGCGCGCGTTTGAGCTCGTATTGATAAATATGGGGCAACCATAGTTTTGTCAGCGCAATCAGAAAAATAGGTAAGCTAAGCAATTGAATGGTTGCGCTGACCAAACTATGGTTCCAGCTACCATAGATATGGTTGCCCCGTGTACCATCCACATATTACTCTTTGAGTTTTGAGGATTATTGAGTATTGGAACTAATTATGCGAGAGGAAGCAATTGAATTCCAAAGAAAGAAAAAAAGACAGTGAAGGAAAACAAAGACAGTGGAAGAAAACAAAGTTAGTAGGGGAGAATTGAATTGCACATTATTTTCTCAAAGGTTGAAAGAATCTTTGTGGTACTTGCAACGTCAATCATTTTTTATCTCTGTCTATTCGGAACGTAACACCTTTAGTTCAAGGGACGAGTGTTGCATAGTATGGGTGCAAGTGTTGCTCTATTATTGTACGTCAAAGAATGAAAATCGGAGAACGGGAGAAGCGCTGGATAGACCGAGAGAAAAAGGAAGAGATAGAGAGAGAAAGGTATGGAGAGAAAGATATAGAGAGAGAAAGAAGAAAGAGAAGACCATCGTGCTCCATAGTGCACACGGCGAGAGCTGTGTCGCAAGGGAGGATAAAGGAGTGTGGAACGCGGGGAGTAAGAAACACGCGGAAACGGGTGACAGTTCGTGCCGCGGCCATAACAGCGATACTATTTTGCCATCGACCTTTTTTTTTCTTTTCTCTTTGTATCCGCCAACACCACCGCCGACACAGCCACCACCAGCACCACCACCAACGCGCCGTCACTGATCGCGGCCTCAGATACGCCGCCGGACTATGTCCCGATAAAAAGAAGAGTCGAGGGAGTAGATGATGAAAAAGTTAGGAAGCGAAGCGCTGCTGTGATGTATTAGCTAGTTGCCCAAGAGAACGGTACCTGACCCAACGACAATCAGGAAGAAAAGCCGGTTTCCGTATGACCTCTTCAAAGACATAAGTCATCCTAATTAAACCTATAATTTCTTGTTTAAGATAATTATGGATATTACTCATCTACTAACGGATTATTCTTCCCATAAGTTTTCTCATTTTTGTTATTTTTGTTTCAAATCACTATTTGTGAATTAGGAAACTTTTTTAAACTAGAAACTATCGTATATTAGATTACTTGGGGCATCTTTATTTTTGAAAAGATAATACTGTCATAAAGGGTTGTATGATGGCTGCGGGTATTATAGTCCTACAAGTATTATGACAAGATTGTAGGCTTCAGCTAAAAGAAGAGAAAGGGAGATGAGTTGGGAGATTACATTCAGTTGTATGAAAATTACGAAATTCCGACATTTCTGCCATGATAGAATTCTCTAGGGGAAAAGGAGTTCAGCAGAGCTGCTGTTGATAAATGTAGTTTTGCTCTGGATAGTTAGGCACGTGTGTTCCATGGTAGAATCCCACGAAAAGGCTGTGGCAAAAACCATGTACAGGATCTGGGCAAAGATACTATTGGTTTTTGTTTGTACATTATACTCGAAGAGGGTTAACGGGTCATCAGATTTCCCATAAGTGGACACCAGTGGTATTGTCGTTGATTTGTAAAGAAAATGAAATATAACGCACGCGATCCAGGATATGCAAAGCGTATTAAAATGACAAAGGAATCCCACTCCCGATGGGTGAAGAGATATTTATTTATTTTTTTGCTTGCGTTTTGCAGTATGGGATACCCTTTGAAATCAATCCTCCATAAGAGAACAATAAGAAGAAGAGAACAATAAGAATCAAAATGTTTAAACATTTGTTTCTGCAAAATAATCTGTTTTCTTCAGACTGGTAAGCTTGCTGAAGAAAATTTACCCTAAAAGGTTTGTTAAATGAAATTCTGGTAGATATTGAGTATGAAGAGGAAGCGCTGAAAAATAACGAGTAGAGCAAACTTTTATTTCCGAATAGGTTGTAGGATAACTCGTTTCGAAGGAAAATGTACCATTAGCTCGCACAAACATACGAGTTTATTCAGATCGTAAATGCCAGGGAGAATTTTTATTTGAACGAGAAGAGGTTTAGGTAGATTTTTTTTCTGCGAAATAAACCGGAAGCATAGCGTGCCGTAACACCAATCGTCAAAGGGAGTCACGTTCAAGTATTATTGTATCGCAGCTTTAATCGACCACAAGGTAGATCCTGCCTAGTCTTTACTATAGCAATAGCAGCGAGAACATCCATGTTACTCTGGCAGACTATTTGAACAGCAAAATTGCTCAGATTAGGAACGTACGTTCTGAATTTCCATTAACTGTAACAGGAAATGGAGAGCCTGGGTGCCCTAATGCCGATCCTATCTCGACGGCCGCGGCGACTGGCACAACTACTGCACAACTAATATCTTGTCTCGTGCAAAACCGGAATGCGGCGGGATTACAACTTGTATTAATTACGGACGACATCGCGGCCCGAGTAGATTAGAAATCGAAAGGTGGAGGGCAGGGGTGGATGGAAGAAGTCGTGCCGTCTATAGTGGGAACTTCTCTATCGACAGGAAAAAAAAGTTCACATCTTCTTATGGAGAAACATCCACAATGCACGACTTGCCTGTCTTGCTGATAAATTCAGGACCCATAGCGGTAACAATCATTCGATGCTAATCAACATTGGTAATTACCAGAGGCGAGGTCATCGTAATCGAAATAATTTCCGATCAAACCGCAAATAAACAACATTGTAGAGATTATCTACACGTATAATATATTATCAGATATTATACATAAACAAACTTGATTAAACTTTCAGAATTTTTATTTAAAAATGAAATATTGATATATATCGGCTGGATTTGACCTTATAACCTTTTTCATGATTAGTGAACTTGCCCTTCAGAATATCTCTTCATGGCACGTATGGATCTGACTGAAGGTACGGCATCCCGACAGACTCGACAGTTTCTAATTGACTCTGCTCAACAGAGGGAAAAGAGGGTTTGCCTGATCCAACCCTTGGATTTTGCGAATTGCTACAGGATGACGTTGCACAGCTTTCTACCCTCACTCTGAATCAATAATCTCACTAACCCTCCACTCAGTTCTTATCAGGTCCTTTTTTCATTGTGTTTTCTTAAATAAAATCGACCACAGGAAGAATAAACGCTTCTGATTCTCAGAAAATATTGAAAAACCCGAAAATCAATTTCAAAAGCAATCTTTTTGTTGACTTCTAAACATCTATTAAATTTAGATACTTTCTTCAATTGAAGTAAAGTGTAACACACTTTTGGTAAATAAATTATTGTGGAAAACGTGAATGCAATTTCTACTCGAGACTTAAAGTTAAATATAAATACGGTTTTCTTGCGCAATCGAGAAACATCGAAAAGCTGAAATACGTTTATTTCAATTCGTGTTGATTTGACATTGGCAAACACAAAATTTAGCCCCTTGACAACGTCTCTCGCTTTATTTATCTTTCTTTCGCGCCTTCATCCTATCGGTTCATTTAACCCTGTCGAGCCGTTATTTGCCGTCGTATTACTTGCAAAATGTTTCGTTTACGTTTCGCCTGTGCTTCTCGTGCAGAATCAACGGAGTAGATCGGGGTGGCTGGGTGAGAAAATATACGAGTACGACGACACGCGGCTATTTATAATTTTAAGAAGGTCAGGGGGTACTAAATGCCGTTTCTACTCTGAGAACGTCTTATCTAGCGATATCATTTTTACTAGAGTCAGTGTAGCATAGCTCTAAGAGCGAATCACCGTTATTAAAAGCGCTATAACTGCAAGATGCGCCCGGCAATTGAATGTTCGAAGAAGTAAATTGACGATCACCGTGTGAGCCGCGTCAGTAACGAAGTGGCAGAAAAATTTATTACTTGCTTGCATAATTAAGCCGTTTTTATGATGTTATGTTACTGTATTTGCATCCTTGTTTGTGTGATTTATCATCCTAGCCTGCAACTTGCACTTGGGAGCATAAAATACGAATAAGGTTTCCCAAGATCTTTTTTACAGATATTTATATATATTATTTTTCAAAATTAATTCAATCTAATTCCATTTCTAATTTGGAATTTTTAATTCATAGCAAAAATAATAGTCACCAATACTTCTTGTAGACAATAAAGGCAATAATTGCAGAAGCTTACCTGAAACAAACAGAAAAAAGAATAGATTAAAATAATGTCTTGGATTTGATAAGTAAATAAATCGTTTGATATTTAATACTCAGGAACTAATTGAAATTTGTTTTTGTGTTGCAGGTAAGTCCACACTGATTTGTATGCCTCACGTACTATTTGAGAATGATATTAAAAGTAAGTACTGCATGACACATGTGCGGCGAGATTTTTAAGTTCATCGTTGAAACACGTATCGTCGAGGTTGCAAACGTGCGAGCGTATACTCAGCAAGTGAACACATTTTCTTCTCGTAAAGGAGGCAGAGAGCAGAGTTTTTCACATATTCCTTTTCTATGAAGGGAAAAATAAGAGAGAAAACAGTGCGACGGGCAAGAGACGTGTATGGGAAATTCAGTTCACTTCGTTGCGATATAGCTGCGCTTCTGCAGACATTTGAACGCTATTGAAATCACGTTTACGATGAAGCATACTTTATGGAGTTTAGACATTTTCTGTCGTGCACCGCGAAACACATTCCCGCATAGTGTGAAACGAATGAATTTTTCCCCAATGTCATAAGACCGCGTTCCGTTACATTTGCAACACACGACTTTTTAAACTGCTAGAATCGACAATCTTCTTTGTACATTCAACTTGGTTCGAAAAGGGTTGCAAAATCAGGTTTACCGTTGCTTCATTTTTAGAATTCTCTCATATCTGCACATGTAAAATGTAAATGACACGTATAAAGTAATATTTTAGCGATTTTACTCAATTTTTTGTTGATTTAATCGCTTTTACTCTCTCTCAATGGAATTAAAATGAGTAAATCAATGAGAAAACATTTTGTTGTAGATTAGCTGTGTTTTCTATGTCAAGATTACTACTATTGAACCTCACTATTGACTTTCGCTCGTTCAATGTGGCGTCGCGCACCTTCATTTAGTCGGAAAGTGGGGATAAGTAGTAACAGAAGGTGGTGTATGATCGACTCTCTCTTTCAGTCTGACTGCTCGTTGAGGTCCTCCTCTCGATTTCATTCTCCTTCCGTGTTCCAGAAGTGGGACAGCTTTAAAGACCGTGATGCAAAAGCGCAATCGTTCTTACATCACGTGTCTTAAGTTATCTAAGCAGAATTATTCCACTTTCTTTTCCTCGGTCAAGATCAAGGCGAGAGACAATGGCATTAAGTATTACAAGGCTAGCCAGCCTTTTAAAATAAACATAAAGTTTTAATAAACATTAAAGTTTTCTCTGGAGAACATTTCCTTTCAGTTTCTATAATAGTCACAAAAAAGTAAAGACTTGTTGATTCTTTAATTTTCATAGAATCTTTGAATGTAGAGTATTTTGAATGTAGAGTACTTTATAGGGATTCTATTAAAGTCAATGACTTCTTTGATGGAGACATTAGAATAATTGCTTTTTAATTTTTTTTAATGCAAAAAAAAAAAGAGATAATCTTATACTAATTTACCTCTGCCCTTTCCAGGCCATAAATTATACTTGAGCCTGAGAAAGGGTAAATGTAGCAAAGAGAGAGCGTTTTACTGGAAGCCTTGAGATTTTAATCTAAGAGATAGGAATAAGGAAATTACATCTTATATTAATGCTTCTTTTTATTTCGAGATAACTACATTCAGACAAAATTTTAATCTTGATCCAAATAAGTGATTTAATGCACTCACTTTCCTATCCTGCGATCGGGAACATTCAAATCTCAATTTAAAATCGCTCAAATGGCTACTTGATCACATTAATGAATCATATTTTTTTAAATTATCATTCAGAACATTTTCTCGAAGTCTATTTTTATTCTGCACAGCAATTTCTGCTTGGATTTCATAAAAAAAAAAAATGAAAAACTGAGTTCAAAGATGAGTTTTTTATTCGATGAAGGAGAGAGTCCACCGACCTTAGATTACGCCAGATATCTAACTAGTAAGATAACTGATGTTTAGTAAGAACGAAAGGCTCGGATGTGCGATCGTGAGGGCAAGAAAGAGGTAGACATTGAGAAGCTGAGATCCTGAGCCTGGGGCAGGTCACGACCTGGGTCGCCCGGTCATAGAACGGATGCAAGCCACCGACCGACTGTCTCTCCCACATACATTAGGAAGTTCTCCCAACTTTTAACCGCTAAAGTCTCAGTGTCATCAAGGAAGTTAAATTCGGTTAGTCGACAAATCTTCTGCTTTCATTGCTTTCCTCATTTCACTCTTTCCTTATCCTTGCAACAATTCTCATTCATATGCATATGAATACACACTCATTGCGTACACAAAAGTCACACACGAAGGTCAAGCGAGAACTAAACTCCAAGAAGAATGAGAGCTAGAGGACGAGAAATGTAATGGAAAAGGGTCCAGGGTTAAAGCGAAAAAGGGTTGAGGAAAGAGAGAGAAGAACCGTAATCTAGCAGGTATTACCATAGTGGCAGGAAAGAGGAGTCAAGGACCTCTGATCTGAGTATATGCCCGCGGCCCTTGCCATAATATTTTGCTCGATTACCATCGCAATAGGAAAAGCTGCTGCGAGTCGCGGAAGCGCACTCCGAGACCAGGCCAGGATTGGTGGAGCGTCGCGGCGCACCCCTCGTTAACATGCTAATTTATCGTGGCATTAAATTTAGTGTCTGGCCGATATAGGCCAGAATTTATGTTCTATATTTCAGACTCAAAGTGGATTACGCGCGGGTAACCCCTCCCCCTTTTTCCCGTCAGTCCAGCTAGAACCCACCGCAACATTATTTTGATAGTGAGAATCATCATTTTCTACCTGCCGCTGTAATACTGTCATACGGCCACGTCGGTTCCATTTATGTGATATAGTTATGGGTTCAAATCACTGTTTTTTTCAAATATCACCGTTTCCAATGATTGAATGAAATAGTCACAACAAAAGTGTAAAACCAATCACACTGATTCATCAGTGAAATGTTCACAGACTCATATTCAGAAAGTGTGGGTATCTCGTCCCGTTTGCTTTTCTTTCATCGCTTCTATGCATAACGTTGCCTTTATTTCATTTCCTATAATTCATAGGGAGATTAAACTTCTAAAATTATAACAGGATTGGGTTGGTGAAAAAGATCTGATCGCAGTGAATCTCCCTTATCGAGAATCGAACATATGCGGTGTAAAACCGAATTCCAGAGACTGAAGCTATAAAGAAAGAGAAGTTATAATCAGCAGTATAACCAGATACAGTACGACCAGACGGAAAACGCGTGTTCTGCTTGAATAATAAGTAAGAATGCTCCCCATCTTACGATTCAATAAACGAAAGATTCCTGCCTCTTGCAAAAGATCCAATATTATGATTAAATTATCGAATTGAAGTGTCGAATTAAATCATTGGAAGGTTGAAGGCAGGAAGGAAGATTATCAAACTACTGAGGATTCGATCCGAATGAATGGGCGCTAATTACTCTGCCCTTCTACACGACGTTGTTCCGCCCGGTTACGACTTTTACGTCGTACACGCCCGCAAGAGATTACGCGACGAATCAGGAATAGCCGAGGTAAACTGAAATTTATATCCCGGTCGCCGTGGGATAAAGGGGATGAACTTTAACGGGCTACAGCGTAGCTCCGTTACGTGAATATCCTAAAGTAACATAATGAGCAATAAAAACGTCCCTAGACAGCGCTCGTGTATATGCATGTACCCACTATATACAAACACAAAAGTTTTAGAATGAGAAGCAAGAACGTGGAGCAAAGTGTTATGCTGTCTTCATCTGACGTGTATATTACCTTTTAAACTTTATTTATATTAAAAACCATGTATTTTGAGTAAATATATGTCCCTTTTCGTAATTACTCGAATCCTGTCATAATTTCTAAATTGAAAATTATTTCACACCGTGTTTAGGAACTCTGACAGGAGTGGTAAACTCTGATCTGAATAGTGAGTACGAATTTAACATGCGCGCATTGTGTGGCCCCCTTACATTAGTGTTCTGCTGTTGTAACTCGAAACCCGCAGTTATGAAGTTCACGAATCAGCATAACTCAATAACTTTTGCTTGGCGCGTGATTTATTGTGTTAGCATTTCGCAAATTTTACAGTTGAGTAAGGGATATTAAATAATGATATCAATAATAAGTTACATTATTTACGATAGGTGTAAAATTGGTATACGTAGTTTTAAAGGCAGTTAAACCTAGTTAGTGTAGTCTTTTTATGCATGGTTTTAGTATAGCTTTGAAATGGCAGAGTTAACAAATGATGTCAATGATGCGGAAAATGTGCAGAAAATAGTGTATTAAACTCCACATAATGGAGAGCATTAAAATGTTGAAGTAATAGCAGGTGTGAAACTTTCGTTATATATTCTATTCGGTAATTCTATTCTATTCTCTACATAATTTTAAGCTAAGGTTTGCCGACGAAGATAAACGTGACGAACAGTAATATACAGAATAAATCTACATATTAATCAGGCTCGTTATACTTTGTTGCAAAACGTCTTCTAAACAGGTCCAGACTTGTTGGTGTATCAGTGGTCGGTCACGCGTAGTGTATCAAGGAAATTTTTGTTGAATCGTATAAAATTTATCTTGTGTGCTAGAACTCGAACGCTATCGCATTTCTCGTAGAAGCTCATTGCATGCCTGCGAGTGCAGTAGCTACGAGCACTTGCAGAGAACTTTGTGCCGTTTCCCTGCCGATATCATGAATTCTCGCTTCAAGCTGTGCAACGCCCACTACATAGTAATTTGTTAGATCGCCAATAGAATGTACACTCGCTTTTATCCATCTTCAATCTAATATTTGCAAAAGCACTAAGCACTGGGAGAAAAATGAGGAGCCATCTATTACTCATTGTTAGAAAACTAGTAATCCGATGACGCGAATGCCTCTGTCAGGGATTACAACGCCAAGAGATGATACTTCCGTAAATATGCGGAAGCATCGTCCATGCCTCTGATAATGTGAAACACGAGAAGATAAGGTTGCTGGGGTGGAAGTCGATAATTCAGTATTCGCAACTATAAAAGTGAAATGTCAAGAGTAACTAAGCGGAAGTGATTTGCTTATGGTGAGATCAGAACGCTATTAGATTCGGATTATATATCATCTTAAAGGCGTATCCCTCCATGAACTTCCGTGCTTTGGCTGAACAGCCGAGGCGTCCAACTGCTGGCACTCGAGCCTGTTTTTCATCTCATGGATTACATCGTAATTCATTTCACAACATTTTTCTACTTGCTTCAGAAACGTCAGTCCATATTTAACATTAAGATGTTAATCCCTTTTACATAAATCTGACTCTAATATTTTACTAGAGAAAATAACGTGATCTCTATTTCTAAAAAGATGATTGAGTCGAAGTCGAAATATCGTAACGCTTATTCCGGCAATCTGATTCGTCGTCGCGTAAGTATCGATAGTGCTTTTCGACAATCGATACTTGCTCGCGATCATTTGAATTTGATTTCATTAATCATCATTTTATCACGAGTCTAAACTCGAAATTTACTACAGTCAACATAGTTAATTTTGAAAACAATCTAATAATAATTATTTTTTATAACATAAAATAGATGTTGTATCAATAGTTTATAAAGTATCATACTTTAAAGAAATATGAAGTATCATGAGTTATAAACAAAAACAGTGGGTAATTATATTCTTTTAAAAATTTACTACATTTACAGTTGTATTAGATGTTTAAGCGAGGTTTCGCCTTCTAAAAAAACTTAAGAAAGTTACAGTTTTATAATAGTAATTAAATTAAAAAATTAATTAATTTCATGATAATTAATTAGTCGTTTATTTCAAATAATACTGTACACAACTATAAATGTGGTATTTTTTTTAGAAAAAAAAAACCACAATTAAACATCAATACACCTGTAAACGTAGTTAATTTTGAAAACAATCTAACAACTATTATTTTTTATAAAGAAAAACACATGTAATTATTTAATTTATAAAATATAAGGAAACATTTTTGATAAATATATATTATTTTTGAAAATTGGTTAAGTTTTTAAAATTCATATCATGTTACTATGTTATTCCTATAAAACTAAAGTTTTTTAAAATAAAATTTTAATTATGACGGATAGAAAAGAAGAAATAAATATCATAAATTATAATATCTAAAAAATAACGTTTGAGAAACATGCGTGAAACGCAGATTTTTTTGTCTAAGGTGTCAGCTTTCACTTACAATGCGTGCATTGTTATTTCTAAGAACCGAGGGGACGAAGGATATAGGGTTCTGTGAACTGTCAGAAGATGACGACGACTTGAAGTTTGAAGTGTCAGGACAGGATGAGACTCTTGTTATTTAGCGGGGAAAAGCATAAAAAAGAATAAAAAGGGTCCAAGTAAGTGTAACTTCAGAAAAGCAGAGTATCTTCCTGTCTAGGGTTTCCTGAACTCCGTTTCGATTTTTCCTTTACTCTGAAATTATATTCCACCCACGGAAGGAATTCCCATTATCGAAGGCAGTCACGACGTATCGTCAGCGGATGAGAGCACGAGGCCTCGATAGTAACGTAATTCACTTTCTTCCCGAAGGCACGAAGGTTGAACATTGATGCATGCAAGATGGCGCCAATTTTCCTTCGAGCATATTGCACCGACAATGAAATTGAAGACTACTGTTTACAGTGACACTTATTTGCACAGGTATTGAAATTCTCATCCCAGACATCGCCTGAGGGAATAAATCACTGATTTAAAAATAATTTTCAATCTCTGCATTAGTTTCAGAACGGATAAAAAATTGACCATCAAAAAGGACGTTTCAGTACGTGTTTTTTTGGCTATAACTTTAGAATGTATCCATGAAAGGTGCACGTCATTGGAAGATTGGCACTTACCCAAGACCTCTTTGTCATTTCTCTCGTGCTCTCTTTCTCTGCTTTTGCCAGCTAGTAACCGCGGAAATTTTTGCCTGATTAACGATATAGGTTTCGATATTTTCTCCAGCAGGGAAAACGCCAAGGGGCGGTAACATGTATTTGGAATAGTGCGCCAAACGTTCGAACGTTCTCTCCCTCTCCCTCTCTCTCTTTTTCTCCTACATTTTCCTCTTTTTATTTTATTACTCGGAGTGTATTTCTTCCGGGAGTGCAGCGGCCATCGTATATCACGAGGTGATAAAAGTTTAGCGCTTATTGGCGCGAAGTGCGTGATATAGTGAGTTGATGCGACAAATCATGAAACCCGTTGGCTGCACGATTCCCTTGACACTGACTTCCACTCCTGCTTTCTGAACTTATAATTAACGCTTGCGATCCAACGAAAAGTTCCTAGAAGAAAAGGATCGTGGATCTCTTCGTGCCTAATACTCGAAATTCTCTGTTAGATCTTTGATAATCCAACGAAGCTGCAGTGTACTAGGAAGCATCGTCGCGTGTATATCATAGTCACGCGGTAAAAGTTTTAGCGTGTCGACGTATAAACACGATAACTATCGCATGAATAGCCACCAATGATTTTTCGCGTACGTACCACAGAATTTTTACTGCAAATGCATGGAACTTGGCTAGAGCGGACAACATTGGCAAAGCCTTAGAGCCGTTGCATATTTTATGCAAACGCTCTGTTGGCAACGCCGTTAATTGAGCTACAGCGGCAAAAGCTCTCAAACTAAAACCTTCGTGTTCCCAGAATCACGAGCCCTTACACCACTAATGGTGGCATGGATTTTTTTTGTAGCTAGAGCCCAGATAATCTACTTATCTATTATACATATAATTGCTGAAATATTGTCTCAAGCTTATCAATGTGGTGAAACATGGAAAGCTTCATAAAATTTTATAAGCTGTAATGTTATAAGTAGTGCTGCCTTTAAATAAGTAATTTAGTGGTCAGCCGTAATGAGATAGAGATACCAAGTACAAAATTGTGAATAAATTGCGATGAGTATCTAATAAAATAGAAAGAAACGAAATGATGCGAGAAGACACGTCCGATTTGTTCTACAAACCACGAATAGCAATAAAGATTGGAAAATTACTAGTATGGATGCGGCTTCCCTCCCTAACGTGAAATAAGGATTGTAAGCCCAGGGCTTTCAACGAGGATAAGAAAGAAAAGAAGCGCACACAATGGTATATAGGTGTATTTAGTCTGGACGGCACGTTGGAGACATTCGCTTACGCTATTGATCACCGTTCGTCTTATCGGTGGGTGGAGTAAAGTGCCCATTGTATTGTGGTCAGCAGCTGGAATATTATCGAATGTCCAGAGTTTACCCCGTTCATGCACCTCTAGGACGATGCGCATCACGACAACGACCACCACAATAATAATTGCGAGCAACTAACCGTGAACGGGTCGTTTAACGACTGGCCCATTGCTACGATTCTCATAACGACGACAACAACAGTGGAGAAGACGACGACGACGAACATTATCTTTGTTCTCGACTTTCGACAGCTCTCGCGTTCCTGAACATGATCATCCCTGATGCGCAATTAGATTGCAAATCTGATACCCCGAATGACTGAACCACCCCTTTTGGAACATTTTCACTGCCCTAAAAGCTAACTATTACCAGAGCAGATTTCGAAGTTCATTTTCAACCACCCAGGTGAAAATTGCAGTCGAATTGGTACAAAAGTGTTCACTTGGAAGCTTTGTTAATCAAGAAGATTAATAAAGTCACTTTGAATAGTCATCGAGTCGAAATGTAGATTCTCTGTTGATGCTCCATTGTGCTTAATAAATCCTAGTTTGGTTCTCTTTAGGCCTTGACATCCTCGTTTAGTTCTCTTAGGTCCTATTTAGTACTCTTTTGATCCTTTTTGTTCTCTTTGCAATTTTCGTAGGATTTTCTAAGTCCTCATTTTGGTCTCTAAGGTCCTACTGATTCTTCTTTTAATCCTCTTTAGCCTAATTGAATTTTTGTAAAATTTTCTAAGTCCTCATTCAAACCTCCATTTTCTCTCTGTGTTAGTCTCAGAATGTAAAATTATTAATAACAAATAATAGTTATAATTATTCACTATTTTTTAATATTTAATAATGTTATAGAGATTGATTATCTATTATACATTCTAACAAATTATATAAAAATCAATGGATATTAATTTCCTACGCTATTCAAAAACTAACAGGAGATCGTTACTTGAAAATCTTACATAAAAATAGTTCATGCTGGTAGTTCTCTAATTTTATATTAATTATAATCCAGATATTGAAGTGCTAATATTTTTATTCAAGCTCTTTTTCGTTGATTAGTAATCCAATGTACACAGTGTTATCTATTTTAATGTATATATAAACTAACATAAGATTTTGAATCGGAACAGCGATTGCATTTTCAACGACTTCACATTGTTGTAAAAATGACGCAAGCGCATTAGAATATATATCGAATTTAATGCAGGACCTAAGAGGCTTTAACGAGGCTTTCACTAAATCTTCTTTTAGTCCTCAAAACATGTAAAAGTGGAAATTTGCGCATATTTTGAGGACTTACTTAGGACTTAGAATATATTGAAATAAATCCTCTTTTGATCCTCCTAAGTTCTCGAATTTAGAGAATTTGGAGGATAAAAGGAGGACCTTTATTTCGACTCAGGCACTTTGAATTCTCCAGAATCACGATCGTGTTATTATCACTATTACAGCATCGATGACGAGAGAAATTTCTGAACTGACACTATTGTGTCCTTATTACGACCGGTTGTGTCTCGTCTCGCTCCAAATCCTCCACGGCCTTCAAAATTATGAGAAAGGTATTCGTGTATCAGTGAAGTTATACAAGAGAACTATTGTAGGCATTCTGCAATGTTGATTTGATGGAGAGAAGGACAAGGTCGTCAAGGGAATTCGAGCATATGGTTGACACTGTATGATATACGTCGACGATGAGGCAAGGCTTCGACGCCTATAGCAGTTAACAGAACCTACATTTGGTTAAGCGATATATGTATATGGAGGTAGCGTGTATACAAGACGCTATTCACTGCTGACCCCGTACCCCATCTTGCTTATTCGTTGCAGGATGATACCACCAAGAGAGAACCGGACAGCAACCAGCCACGTCATGGCATTGTCTTCGCTCGGACTAATGCAACTACATAAAGACGTCGGCCTGAGGCCATCGCTAATAAGTAGGCTGACTCCTCCGATAAGATCCTTAGGGACTCTAACTGAATATCGATCCCGCTTGGAAACATAGATCCTGTTTATTTCTAGATGAAAGAATATCTTTGATGAAAGTGATATATATTCGTCTCAGTAAACAAAATGTTACTCTCAAATTTATTTTGAGCGTACACCAGGTTTGAAAGATTTCTCAAAGGAATGTAAGTTGCCCCTCGGTATTTTATGAGTTCTTTGGATTCCCCGCCTCATTATGTTTATCGCAATTTCACAGGGAAGAAACTCCATATTTTTGTGTGCTTAAATATACCGTGTAAATATTGGCATGAGATATTACGGGTCAGTGAATTTTTCGCTAAGGGGAGTTGTTGAAAGAGCGAGAAAGACAGACTATAAGTTAGATAAGGGAAACGAGTGAGAAAGTATGAAGCGAATGAAAGAAACGAAGATGGGGAGGGAGCTCGACAGATCAGTCTACAGTTCCACACTGAGATCCATAGTTAAGGGTGGATGTGTAGGTGCGGTTCCTCGCCTCCATATTGCGCAACTATCGAACGGAAACTGAGAGGGTGCAACTCACATCAGAGTGAGTAGGAAGATTTCGCTGTTTCATTTGTTTGGTTTTCCTCTGGGGTATTAGAGAACGTGCTGCACCGAAACGCGATATCCGTGCAGACACCTAATAGAAGCAAAGCAATCTGATGAAACCAATAAGCGTGAAGGAATGTAAGAGCCTCTTTCTCTGTCTCCCTTCTGGAATCGCGTTAGTTCCTCTTCTCTTCTTCGAGCCGCTTCGATTCTCCCGTGCTCTTTCGATATTTCTTTTGCCTCCTTGATACTCAATCGGGTCTTTCCTCTCAAGCGCGGAACTGCCAGAGTCGCGTATATTTAACTGACCGAAGAGCTAATCACACGCTCGATGTCAACGACTTGGAAGAGTCGTATGTGCCAGCCGCATCTGGAGTTTAGAGTCCCTGCAACTGGAAAGTTCAGATAAAGCGTGTTTGTTAGCGGATTTAACGTGACTCGGAAATGGTGATGGTTGAACCTCTGGTAGGTTAGCAGCTACTAAATCGCGAACACTCGATTAGTCAGTCTAGCGTTTCTTTCCACCTCTCGACTCTCGGATTAGTCTCACGTCCTTTGTGAGGCGATCTATTCACCTTGGTGTTCAGATGATGCGCAAGGAAGGAAGAAACTTTCCGTTCGCTTTGGCTTCCTGAGTGGCTAGGATATAGTTGGGTTGCTATCTTCAGATTCAGCCTTCGCTTCTTTGCTCTCCATTCCACTTGGGTAAGACACTTGTGTTGTCGCTGCAATGGCATTCCTTTACGTCTGTACCGTTGGTTCCTTCGTTCTTCGTTTCTTCGTTCCTCCGTTCCTTCATTTCTTCGTTTCTTCGTTCCTTCATTCGCTTTAATTCCATCTTATAGCCGTGTCTAAGTGTAATAAACAGTGTTGCAACTGTATTCTATTATCTGTCAACTGCTGAACCCTCCTCGGTCGCTTTTATATATAATACATCTGTGTACGGTCGAACGAACGAATCGGGATGGTAACGTTCCTGTTTGTCCATCCGCATGGAAAGGAATAGCAAACTTGTCTTGCCAACCGCATTGTAAATTTAGCGAAAATATTGTCCGTCTTCCGATCGATGCGTCGCTTCAGCATAAACTCGTTGCTGTATAATATTACAGTTTGAATACCCTTCGTGCTTCACTGAACGCCACAACCTGCAGTGACAAGTGTTTCCATGTTTCACAAATAGTGATATATTCGTGCGCCACTGTTTGCATGATTTGCCCTGCTCTTCCGTTTAACATGCTTAGCAATCGTTCAGTTTCGATAATGCTAATGATGTTGTTACTTCCAGTAAAGTTTTATCAACTTGCGGGCGCTTCTGAGTTTATCGTTGTGAAAGCCTCTCAGCGTAAACTTCAACTTTCATCCAGCTCCACTAATTGGCTAGTTTATTGAATCTCGATTGCTTTTAGCCGCTTGTGCCAAGATTTTCGGGAAACTAGTCTCAGGAATAATGTAAGGAAATTGGAATAGTTTGGGTTGAAAAGTTCAAGTCTCATGAGACTTATGATGGAATCAACTCGAGATCCAGGATATTCTTTCTGTGTGTCTTTCTTGATGTTAGGCAATGTTGAATTCCGGAAAATAAACAGAGCAGGAAGCTGACCAAGCTGTAGACTGGATAGACGTATTACTGAAAGTGCATGTTTATTGCATACTCGTAGGTACTCTCTGCAGGCACAAGAGAGACAGGAAGAATGAGTAATAGTCCGTCATATAAATGTTACTTGGTGCACGGGTTGGTCTACTCGAGAGGGTTTGCTAGTACAGTACCAACAAACATGACTGAAAAAAGAATTTGCTTTCACCGGATCTTCGCAACGTTTCATGAAAGAAACAGGATTTCTTTGGTCGTCGGACCATGATACTTTGCTGATCATATTAGATGCGCTTGTCCACTTTGAAGGGTGAAAGAAAGATGAAGGGAGGAATATGATATATATAAGAAAAATGAAAATAATGCGTTGGAATTCCGAATGAAAGCACAGCTCACACTTGTTCATAATTCAGGACAAGCGAGAAAGGACGACTTAATGTCAATACTTTTTCCACTCCCTCGTAAAAATGCGATTGTAAAAAAATCCAAAAGAATGTTCATTAAATGCGAAACTGATAATCTAATGATAATGCGGTACTGATAATCAAACCTATTATTTTCAAATTGATTTCTCAAAGTAACAAGTGCGCAGATACATTTTAATGAGAAAGATAGCAATCACTCTATACTATTTCAATAATGCTGGAATCG
Source organism: Synergus itoensis (assembly GCA_904066005.1). Taxonomy (NCBI): domain Eukaryota; kingdom Metazoa; phylum Arthropoda; class Insecta; order Hymenoptera; family Cynipidae; genus Synergus; species Synergus itoensis. The sequence continues at coordinate 2,210,047 of CAJFCP010000036.1, read as the reverse complement.
TTAGCAACCGGATGGATCGCAGTATTACATCCATAAAAGTACACACATCGAGTTGTATCTATCTAATCAATACTTAAGAATTCACGATGAACATATATTGTTGCAGCTTAAAAATTAAATGCAAAATCGAATTCCTCGAGATGTATATTCAATAAGGTATGCAATTTCCCAGGGGTTCTTACATGTGATTATTTTCTAGACACATGATTGTCCACTTTGAAGCAATAATCTAGGAAGTATATTGCAACAAAAAAGATTCTCGAATGTACTAATTGTACATTAATATTCAAATATACTTTATGGTAATAAGCCACATACTAGTATACCATATTTACTACTTCACTAAATATTAATGAATTATATTTATTTTCAGTATTTTGACTTTTCTGTTTTTGTTTCTCGTCCTGGATAAAATAAAAAGATTTTAGTATCAATTCTAACCACAGACAAGCAGCTTCGTGCTGTCGGTGGTATCAAAACTCAGCTGTCGTCTCGTTTTCGACTTTTTTAAAAGAAAGAAGTCCGGGAAAACTCTATTGGAGCTTTGCACAATGGCTTTCAACTGGATGCTGCTGTGTCACCCAAGCTCCTACTTTTCTCATTCCATCTGGACTTTGTATTGTCTCTTGCGCGACTGGACGTCCCCGGCGCCATTAATTTAGCCACAATGAGTTTATCCCGGCCCTAATAATATTCTGGCTTTTGTGTTAGTCTGCTAAAAGGAAGTGAAAGATGATAAGTGACCCAAATAAAACGCTTCTTGACCTCAACTATTCTCCTTTAGCAAAAACCTTAAGCACATAAACGATTCTCATTGTCAGGCTATGAGTGGAGAGTTTATCCTACTTGAAATTTATTATATAAAAAGGGGAACCTCTAATCTTAAGTTATTAGGTCGCTTCTCAAATTATAGCCAAAAGAGGTTCCAACGATGCTGGAGAATCTTTTTTGGGCAGAAATAGAGATGCAGGTTGCTATGCAAAGGTTGAAAAGATTACTTAAAGCTTCGCTAAGATTTAAGATTACTTAAAGCTGAAATACATGTCCGCCTTCATAAAGCATCAAGTATATTTCGTATCTTATCATTTGAGGAAATTGATTGAGTGATGGCGTATACAGGGACTAAAATGATTCCTGTGTTGACACGAATCAAATGACCTAATATTAATACATTTCATTAATTAATTAATGCTTCCTCTATGAGGAAGCAAATCATATTTGCTTCCAGGAAGCAAAGTGCTCATTGAGCACAATATGCGAGATTTTCAAGACATCACTTTTTTAAGGGGTAACACCACTCTAGGATTTTCAAAGAATCGATTTATTTTTTTTTAGCTTAAACAGTACTTTAGAGTCTTAAAAACAGAGTGGTGTTACCCCTTAATAAGGAAATATTGCGCATTAGAAAGCTGTAACAAAAAAGGAGGAAGAGGAAGAAGAAGAGATGAAATGAATTCTCGGGGTCGATGGCGTGATAGGCGTAAGCAGTCGATTACAGCGATTATACGCATATGATGGTAAAGAATGTTAGTACCTCGGCCCGAGCCGGAACGACGGCGACGTAGTAGACTAGATACCGGTTTGCCGGTGTCGTTTGGTGATTACACGACGATTCGTTACTTCTGCCGGCAGAAGCGCAGGCAAATCGAAGCACGACTTTGGCGGGGTTGCAGGGGTTGAAGGGGAGTGGACACCGGGAATTTGATCTTATATTTGCGAGTGAAGCTTGGGTTGGAGATATCTCGAGTGCCAGTGTAACGCGGTAGGACGGTTCGTAATTAACGCCTCATGTAGATGCTATCTCCATGAAGGTACGCGGAGGGAGACTGCGTGACGACCGGTGATGTACGGCCTTGCTGCCGTAATGGAATATTATTATCGGTCAGCATCAACTTGTTGGGGTTGAATTAGTGGTGGTGGCGACGGTGGTCGAAGGTGTATTCTCCAGCGTGCAGGCGCAATGCGCGATGGTTACGACAATGCAGCGCGAGAAACAAGACCACGGGATACTCTGCGTCTCTTCCTTCCACCTTCCACCTTCCACCTTCCCCAGCTCAATTCCCTCTCACTTCCTCTCTCTGTATTTATATACCTGTACAGACACCACGATCCGCCGCATGTCATGCCTTTTTTCAAGAATTAATCAGCCAGACGTCCATTGTCCGCTTGTCCGATACATTTTTATTGAACAGCGAATTTATGCCACGTCGCACCCGCATCAAACTTGCAAAGCTACAACGATAGTTAGTTTAAAGAACCAACCCACTTTTAACTCTCCAAGTTGTTACAATTGTTGCATGTGGAAAAAAAATTAATGATGTGATGTGTTTATAAAGCAGCTTTTTCATTCTTACACGTATGAAGTATCTTACGTGTTAGATGTAGCTTTCCCTGAGGGTTAGTATATATTAGTGTATTGATATCATGTTTTATACGTTTTTAATCTTTAGTGGTTCTTGGGTGGTAAGAAAATGCCGCAGTTTTATCTCGAGCCTATACCCACTTCTTCGATATCCAATGCACGGAACCAAAGAAGCGTTAACGGATCTCATAAACGTCTTTCTCTTCACAGGAAATTTAATTCTATCTGCATTCAGGTCTTATAGGTTTCATTGAAATTGCCGCTTTTATCGAGATAGGTAAAAACTCAATAATTGTTCATGAATCTCCCTTCGGCTATGCAGATTATCTGTGTTTAAACTACGTTAATGAAAATGTCGATCAGTAAGGAAAGAAAAATTGTGCATATATTAAACTGGTTATCTTTAAATAGATAAATAAATGTACAAAATAGCGTATAAGATTGTTTAATGAAGATTATCGATAGTATCAAAGTTTAGAGTAGTGATTTTGTAATTTATTATTATGACGAGATATTTACAGCAGTATCTAGTATGTAACTTTATAAAGGGTATGCCACGTATTTTAGTTATGGCAAGGAACTCATATATGCTTTGAAACTCGAAGCGCAAGATCTAAAGTTTGAGCAACTGAGGGGTTGTCCAAACGATTAACTCTACCTTTGGGGCGTGTCACAGTTGCGTTAACTTTGGTGATTTTTAATCCCCTCGTGGTAAAAGTTAATTTAGCCCCGACCATCACAAAAGGATTCACTAAAGCGTAGAATCGAAAGCATGCATAAATATTGACTTGGCTACTACATGGTCTGCCGTTACTTTTTATTCAGGTATTAAAAACGAGTACAAATATTTTTGTTAGGTTGAAATTCAAATTTCTATTGAAATAATTAAAAAAAAAAACACCTATCGCGTTTCAAACAATTCGAAAAAGTGCACTAGGGAAGTAAACTTTATTGCTACAATTTCGATAATTCTATTTGGATCGATAGAATTTAAACTGAATTTCCTTTCTTACATACAATACCTCGAACACTTAAAGTTACATAAAGATGCACCAACCGACTATCAAACTCGAAGGACATAAGTCGTTTTGTGAGAGTAACGGTTTCCGAACGCGATTTACAGCAATTGTAATTCAAGACGTGATGTATGCCTTTATCGAATGCGAATTTAACTGAGACGAACTCAATAGAATGTAATCCAGTTTCGAAAGAAGAACCAGTTTATGGCAGAAATAAAAGATAATGATATGTTGAATAAAGATTTGAATCGAGCAAACAATCAAACTATATATATATTATATGTATATACAATATACACTAGTGGATTTTTTTGCTTTTGTAGGATACGTGTCTCATTATATCAAGTCGCAGTCCTCGCGATACGTACATGCTATATAATTTCACATTAGTACTTACCGAAAAACGTGACCACGCTACGTCCAAAATAGTTCCCGGAATGTTGATGACCTGCAACAAGAAATACCAAAATTAGAGCCTTTATTACGCCACAGTATCGTGTTTTAGAAATAAATTAGTTATATTTAAGAGTAAAATGTGAAATTTTATTAAGTTTTGATTTTGAATCAGGATTTTTTCCTTTGAATCAGAGAAACTCGTACATCAAAGTTTGAGGAAAGTACCGAGGCTGCAAATGCGAGGGAATTGTCCCTCTGTGCAAGAAGGATGATTGCAAAATCGAGTCTCTACGGTGTCGTCCGATGAAGTCGGCCGCGATTGCATTTACCGGTATCTATCTATATGCACACTAAGCAATGTTTTCCAGGGAACAGAGAAAAAAAATCGATATGGCTGGTTGACCACGTTCGATCGATCGATAAGAAGCTACTTTATAGATCGGGGTAGTACTCCTGTGGCGGTCATAACGGTAATAACCGTAACATTAATAATTAGCTTGAGCAGTATGTGTAACGCGCCACTATTTACTAATCTGTCCTCTGAGACTCGCAAAAGGAAACGTTAGGAAATCGAGAAGAGATATCCAGCTCCCAGGAGACGAGTTTCAAGGTTTTTCGTCTACCTTGCGAAAATCGGATTGTTCAGAGCAGATTCGTTCCAATTGACGATCACGGTGACGATCTAAATGCTCCAAATGCTCCACTGGTGCTTCCACGTAGAAGGGATTCCAATTTTACTGAAAATAGCGCCATTTTCACTCACATTTCCAGGAGCTTAAGGGCAAAGTACTCGTTGGAAGTGAAGAGAATTTTGCGATCTCTCTACGCGATGGAAAATGCCTCATCTATAAAATTAATGGTTTTCAGTAATTTCGTTGACTTGCTTTTAAAGAGGATTTGGAAAGGATTTCAGTAAAATTCCACTGGATTGTCTCGTCGACATTTTATGATAAATCTGTGTGTTTGAGGGTCATTTTTAAAATTCTTTTGCAACGATTGAAAGAGAAACATGATATTAGTGGATAGGTCGATTTCGATGTTCGTTGACTTCTAAGCAATTTTCCCCACGATGGAATGTATAGAAAAGAGCTGTATAGACATGAGCGGTGGTGAGGATTGTTCGCATAGAACTAGAGCTGCAGTATCGCTCGCACGTCCATTGCTGACCGCAGTGAATTTTGCGGACAATGCTTTCCGTGAACCGCAGCCTGAATCTAGTTTTCTCGTTGGAAAATCGAATCTACATCCTATATATAGAGGATCGAGTGGAATCTTCATTCGATGCGTAACTACGTCCAATTGCTACCCGACATAGCTTCGCGGAAATTCAGCCTAGTGCAGAGGAGTTACATTATGACCAAGGGACTTTGGTGAACGAGTACTTTGCGCTGGATGGTCTTGTGGTTTACAGCGCAAAGTGCATGCTGAAACTCACCTTGTAATTATTAGGAGTGACATGTACCAGGAGGCACCCACCGGTCAAACGACTGAACCGCAGAGAACATAAAATCCATCAAGCTCGAGGAGCCACTGCCGGGTACTTAATCATCATCGACCAAGAGTTGTTATTACACTATGTTTCTATGATGCCCTCAATACGCTCTTTCTACATTTCTTTCCTCATTTCCGGTTTTTCTTCCTCAAGAGGTTTTACCTTGAATTGGACCTTTATTACTTCCCTCTCAGCTTTTCGCAGTCGGCTGATTTATTATTCATGGATTTCTTACTCACAGATTACTAAATAATTTTCGTCTAAATTTCACGCGCATAAAACCTGCTTGTGATGCTTGATTCTTCCCGTAGTCTGTTCCGGTTGTGTTAATATAGCAGAATGAGTTTGTTGTCTGATGTTAGTGAATGCTTGTCTAGCATATATAGAGAAACTATAGAGAATGGTTGTTATGAATTCTCTAGGAGCAGCCGTGCAGTTTTGCGTAGTCGGATAATAGCCTGGAACAAGTAAGCCACCAAAAGGACAAAGTCAGTTTGTATCTTGCATGTTAAAGACACATTTCCTGCTTTCTGAAAGACTGAAATCTACCAATGCGAGTTTTCTTTGCATAAATGAATTCTGAGTTCGTTAACACATGTTTTCTTCATGAATAAATTTTGTGAAAGAAACCATAGTCAAAGTTTTATTCGTTTCTAATAACATATATTTCTAAATAGATTATATGTCTAGATAAGAATGAATAAATTCATGAAATAATTCATACAGATTAAAATGTAATAACTGCTGCTAAAGTTTATTCTTATCTCTGAAATTTCAAATGCTTGCGCTTATTTGAAATAAATTTTTGAGATATTACAAGGTTGATAGAATAAATGAGTAACTGGGTTAGTTGGGGCCATTTAATCCCACGTAACTTTATCCAGCTCAGTCGCTTAATTCTCTTCTATATTCATTTCGCATTTTCTTCGTAACAAAATAGCCCGCGTAGTTTTCAATTCATTTACCACGGCAATATATTACAGCAGCGATACACCGTGTACACAGCGTCGAAATAATAAATGTCCCTTGTCGCCTTTACAGCGCTTTAGCCTCGTTATCGGGAACAAAGCACCTAAGGAAGTGCTTTGCACTTGCCGAGAACACAAATGGACCATAATGGCGTCCGAGATGCACGCTAGTGAGTCACCCATAGAATTAGTGCGACAGAATCCACGAACCGATACAACCGTCACGCTAGAATTTTATTAAATTCTCATCCCAAAATAAAAAAGGCTTTTCGAATTGTTTCGCACCACGCCATCGATGATCCTCATTAGCATTGTTCTGCAAACAAGTAAATTTAATCATCTGGACACGCTTTATTCTCAATGGTGCTTCTTACACATCAAATTCAATGCCCGGCGCTTCTCGTGTAAACTTCCAGGTTTCGTAAGTCTCACTGGGCCGTGAAATTACCATAAAGAGTAGCTGTGTCCCCGAAGTATCAGCACAAAAGACTGCTTTATGAATTCGCGCGAGATCCATCCGGCCGCGTCGTGAATAATATGCACCTGCTGTGACTAGGAAAACGGGCTCTCGTGTTAACCTTCTCTTGTCGGAATATTCTCTTATACAGCAAGTGACCGACCCTTTCGAAAATGCATCTTGAGTCGCAATATACATTTTAAACATCCGCCTTATCTCTCAGAATCTCTTCTCATCTTATATTAAATACGCGGTGAAGAATATTTTTTATTAAATTTTCGCGTCGTTAAACAGCTTAATGTAACGGCTTTTGAATACCATAATGAATTTTAAAACGTGTGAAAATTGCCTAGAACAGATCTGTGATATAATTATTCCTGTTTTTAATTTAAAAGCATACGACTGTACGAAGCAACTGGTAATACAAGTTTTATTTATTTAATGTAAAACATGGTTGAATTCATTTTCTTTTAGCGAAATAAAGATATTATACCGTATGAAATTATTCACGTGTGACAGTAATACACGGTACTTAGTTAGAAACAACTCATTAGGAGTGTCTAGATTTTTCTCTTTTTTATGTACGTGTCGTTGTACCGGAATAGATTACTTTGCTACTTTATCAATTCCAGATTTGTTCTGTTTTATTCTCGGTTGTATTAATTAGCGATATGAACAACTTCAAGATGTATTATCATTAATCTCCATCACTGTTTATTTGTTTTCGGCAGTCACTAAAGTTGGGAGTTAAGTTGATAAAAAAATAAAGGGTAGAAGACGAAAAAACCTCAATAACTGTCAGTGAGAAAAACCTCGCTTGGATGTCTTCACTGTGGGACAAGTCTATATCTTTTAATTAAGGGATACTGTACTATATATTTGAAGAGAAAATAATTGAAGTCAGTTTATGTGTAACAAAGTCGCACGCACGTTCGTTAAGATTCACGGCCGATTACGAGGCTTAGTGGTGAGCGCGCGAAAAATATTAATTAGCTTCAGGCATAAAGTTATCCCAGTCCAAAATACGCTAACACGTTTCTCAATTAATATCACTGGAAAAGAGGGTAAATCACAGGATGACAATTTTTACGCAATTATTTTATATCCTGGATTAAGATGATGTCAATTCACGCGCATTAACATTTTTTATTTATCAAGCTAATGAATCCAAAGTATTACAGAGAATCCTTAAAAATTTTACGAAAATTCCTTAACAAAATTCCCTGACAAATTCTAAAATCCTTTGCATCGCATAAAATATTTTAAAAGTCATAAAAATCTCTTGAAACCTATTCAAAGTCGTGAAAACCTCTTAAAATTCTCAGAAATTTTTTGAAATTCTTTCAAATTCTACGATAACATTTAAAATCTCTTAAAATTCCAGAAACCTTTCTAAATTTCCTAAAATTTCACGAAAACCTTTGAAATCGCTTAAAATTCGTGAAAATCTCTTAAAATCGCAACACCTTCTTAAAATTCTTTAAAATTATGTGATTGCAATTAAAATCCCTTTTATATCCTTTCAAATCCATTAAAAGCATTAGAAATCTCGTAAAATTTTATGAAATCCTTAAAAATTCCTTAAAATATCTTAAAAATCAAAAAAATCTCTTGAAATTCTTTAAAATTATTAGAAATCTCATGAAATTCCACAAAACCTCTTAAAAATAAAAAAAATCTCTTGAATTCTCTTAAAATTTCTCCAAATTTCACGAAAACGTTCAAAATCGATTAAAAATCGTTGGAATCTTTTAAAATTCTTAGAATCCTATTATTATTATTCCTCAAATTTTCAAAACATTTATAATCTCTTAAATATCCCTTGAGTTCTTAAAAATCTTTACAAATTTGATGCATTCCTTTAAAATTCTGTGAAATATCCTGGAATTCCTTAGACAGCTGCGAAATCTTTTAAAAATCCTTAAAAAAATTCTTTTAAAATTCTTCTCTAAAAAGGTGATGTAACGAAATGTCTAAAATCTCACATACATTGTTTAAATAACTTAAACTTGCAAATGAATGAAATAATCTTGATTTTAAAGTGTTTAAAATTGTGCAATAATAAATTGCAACAACCCGTGTAGAAAAATTTCATGGCGCTGGCCAGACCGTCTAGTTCCGTTCA
>CAJFCP010000036.1:2163315-2200828 GCA_904066005.1 Synergus itoensis | reverse complement strand
GCCAGCGCCATGAAATTTTTCTACACGGGAATTACAGATATCAGAGAAAAGGTTAAATACTGATGTAAATCTAGGAGAAGAGACATGCAATGCAAAGACTGTGTGTAATGGAAATAAGGTTGTTTGTGTTGTCATGTATGTGTGCAACTTTGACCTGTGAGTGCAAGTGCATCCGTTGGCGGAAACCTCTTCTCGTTATGAGTGCGAGAAAATTCTCGTTATTTTGGAGCTCTTAAGGTCGGCGTGTGGTTTGAATCTTCTTCCTGACTACCCATCTTTCAAAGTAGGTATCTTCCTACCCACACGGCTGAACTCAGAGCCCTTTCTTCCTATTCCCCTCCTCTAGTTCTGATAATTGAAAACATGGTTGCGAATGTCTTTCTCCCTTGCTTGCTTCTCGTAAACTCTTGTTCGTCGTTTAACGGTATCTTGGATTGAAAATAACATTATGCACTGCTTACTTTCGACATCGTTCGTGAGAATATACATAACCAATTGCAATTATCACGGAAGCAGTAGAGATTAGCGTCAATAACGATGAGTTTCTTTTTCATTATGCCGCGAGAAAGATGCGTCTCGTTGATATAGAAAATGAGTTCGAGGGGTAAAACTCCATTGTTTGGAGAAAGATAAATCTCTAAAATAATACCCTGAATATTCGAACCAAAAAAAAAAGAAAAAAACTGTTCCGAGGTCTCACTTCTCACGACCGCAACGCAAGAAAAAATAAGTAGTAAAGGCATAGCTTGGTCAGACATAGAGGCATTAGACAAGTTACAAGTCTATTACTGCAGAATAATAAAATTATGTATAAATTTAAAGAATCATAAATAAATATGAAGATATTATCACATCTAATAGATTATTAAACTGTATATTTATAACTAAAGTACTTGCGGTTCGACTTTAGTGAAATGGCCGTGTTTTAAAATCTTGCCTAGCATGAGTGCAAATTAAAGAGACATGAATATAAAATGTACCGTTCTATAGAGTATGGTAAAAGTCTTGAGGTCAAGAGAATGTAAATGAACGTGTGAAAATATTCAAGATATTTTTTTAAAAATCGACGAACGAAAGGATTAACGCGAAGATTAAGGATTCTAGAACTGTAACCACAGCTCGGACTGAACCAGTAAACCAGACCGGCTGGACAAACTGGAACGTCGTAATAGATTACAGTGAAATTTAATTTCCTTAATACGTCATATCCGAAGATCAATTAGAGTTGAGAGGTATCCATGATATAACGTGGAACGATATATAGCTTAGCCAGGCTTCCAATTTCCTCTCAACCATGAACCTCATATCGTCTTTTCGTCGTCTTTCAGTTGAATTAATACGAAACTTCACGTTTATTAACTCCTATATACATATTGTCGCTCAATTAAAAAATTTTATCCACATCATGACTTAATTTTTCAAATTTCTAATCTATCTCAGAAATTTTTACCACATAAAAAATAGCGCATTACAGGTTGTAAAGTTACCGTGAGAAAATCTTTGGTCTCGTATTAACTATGTAAAGCATAAATTTGCTGAGCCATAAAATAGATAAACTGTTTAATTTTGTAATTAGCAACATTGAACGAGCTTATGAACAGACTTGGGCTATTATCTTTTCTTCCATTTTATCGAAAGTACGCACACGAAGGTGACTGATCTCGAGTCGGTTCTCAAATTTCGCATAAATAAGCTGATGTAAAATTGCTAAACCTTAATAAATTACGGAATGCGGATAATGGCAGATATTGAGAAAAGTGGATTATTCTTGTCGTCGTATTAGTTACCGGATATTGTTTTAGTTCGCGACGGCTTCGATGGATACGTATCAGGCTATTGGCAATTATGCTTATGCTTTCGAGGATGATGGCCCTTCGGTACGCGTGGTTCTTGGCGCAAAGAAATCGAGTATCACGAGCAGGTTGCAGTGAGGTTCGGGAGAAAATTGAATTAAAATCACTTAAGTGTTTACCCACGTTCTCAATTATACACGATGAACCTTGGCATCGAAATAATTACCTTTTCAACCCGTTACTTGGCGTACCGGCACCACCGTACCGTACGGCGCTATATCGTATCTTATCGCGTTGTATCGCATGCTATCGTAACATGCAAGTACTTGTAGGAAGGTACACATACCTAAAGATCCTACCTTCAACCAATAACAGGGCTGTTACAGTGACCGTGGAGGTCACTCTGATTATCGAGCAAGGACCGATCTGCTGATAGATAGAGATAGTTAACTCTTGCGCAATAATTATTTTCCGCAGTCCGTGACATGAAGGGTTTTTCGAACCCCTTTAGAGGAGAGTACGGGATTAGGTATTACAAACAAGAGGCACTCGGAAGAGATTTACTCCGAGGCCTTCGAAGGTAGCGCAAGTCGAAGGTCGTTGCTCTTTTCTCAGAAAGGTCTGCACATTAAGCCAATTTAGCGGCAATGAAAATTGTACATATACTCATATAAGTCAGTATAAGTCCTCTACCGTGTCTGCCTGACCTTATCATCTTGCACTCAAAGCTCATATTCCGTTAGAGTCAGTCTGATGAGTACCATAAACAAACCGCGACTTGGGTGGACATTTAATGACCGCACTACATGAAATAGAAACTCCTCTTCCAATCAAATTCACTGCAATTATCCTCACTCGAAGAGAGTCCAGCATCTATAGATATACATGCTGTATATACATGAGCATACAGATGCTCATATATTCTGAAAAGACAATTGTCGCGATTCTTTACCAACTGTTTGATGTTAGATACAGTTAAAGGTCGACGATACATATTAGAGATCCAGAGAAATCGAAATCAACTTTATATATATATACGTAACGTAATGTGATATATCCAGTCTTCCGGTATGTCTAACTCGTGACGAAACCTGATCGAGCGACTTTGCTCGACGAATTACCGAGCGGATCATGATCATTGAAAAAAGATGTACGAGTAAATATTGAGTCTCGTGCATTGAATAAAAAATTGAAGAAAGGACATGAAATACAAAGGGGATCGAATGTGTGTACACTGTACAAACCAACGGTGCATATCAAAAACGTGGGAAATGCTTGGAGGCGAGATTTAGCATGAAGATTCTACAAACGTGGCAGTTCCCAATATGATTTTTTCTCCCTTCAAAGTGGCCTATTAGCTGAAGTTAATGATTCTGCTAATTCGTATGCACAAAACGCTAAGGGGTTGTTTCACGGCCTTTGAAATAGAATTACCTACATATCTATACGCATTTATCTCGCCATCCCGCATTGCACCCGCCAGCCATAAAAATTCCGAGATCGTTATTAAAGGGCAATGAATAATACCGGAAAGATTCAAACATTCACGGCACTGCACGACTTTACCACCGCATATAATTTCCAGCGATGGCGTCATTAACTCTGCACTATGTTCGCGCGACCAGTTCTAGAATGCGCGAGTGAAAGAAAACGGGTGAGAGAGATGGAGAGAGTGAGAGAGGAAAATAGAGGAAATATTAAGGAAGGAGGAGAGACAAAGATACCTACGTCCTCATGCAGAGATAGATAAACCTGTGTGTGCAGTATAAATAAATATGCAAACACAAGGGGGAGAAGATGGATGTGGATAAATGGAAAGGGACACGACACAAGAAGCAGCGAGAAAGCCCTCATTGCCTTGAATGTGAGATTTGAAATTATCGCGCTCTTTCCGAACAGTTAGGTTCGTCTACCGGTCGACTATGGCAAGCGAAACGAGTGAGAAGCGATGCAAGAGAGAGAAGTACAGAAAACGGAACTGCTACAGGGGGCAAATGTATGCGCACTCAACAGATAACGCGGACACTGAGGGTACGTTCGCCGTTTTTCTCCTCTTGCCTCCCTCTCTGATTGTCCGACATTAACGTGCTGGTGCGGACTCGAGTCAAGAGTCGAGGTTAACACCCGTGTCCATCTATGGTCTACACGATGGATAATTCAGCGTCACTTAACCGTTCTGCGAAGCGCGAGAACGGTGACGATGTATATCGTCGAAAGGAAAAAATAGTATGGCTACTCTTACATCCACTGAAGCCCTGCCCGAGAGCACCGATTCCTTTTTCTTTTTCTCTCTCTCTCAATTCTAGGTAGCGGTTAAGGTCTTTATAGAACCTGCTAACGCCGCGAAGACGACCGTTGATCGTTATATTACCATTGAGCACGGGAATTCCTCGTCTTCTTGAAGAGAATCTTTAAAATTGTCATCTGGTATGTTCCAGACGTGGCAATGATGGGTTCATATCTACCCAAGCGCTGCAGAATAACGATTCGATGATGGCTGCTATAAATATAATGGAAAATGCGAGTTTTGACTTTCCTCTCATTTATATAAATGCTAAAAAGAGATTTCATCTTGCGGAGTCGCTTTTCAGGTAAATTATGAATTTGAAAATTCAGTACTCATTTTGAGGCGGTCAAATTGTATTAGGCTATTGAAATGTAAAGAGAGATGAATGTATGAATGACAAATGACAAATAAGAAGCCAATAATCATTCGCACATAGTTGTAAAGAGTGGGGAGCTAAGAAGTTGCTAAGGGGGACGAGGTTGCGAACGTGGATCGATCGTCATTAGCATGTACCAATTGATTGTGTAAACACTTTGATTTCGACCGTCACGTTCTCGCAATAACCATAGCCGGAGAGAGGTAAAGACCCGGTTAAATCTTCCCTAAATTAAATAGTGTGTGTAATATTGGTTTCTTATTGGTCGGAATGTGTTTTGTGTTTCAACCTGGCGGTTTTTCCATTATTTGCTGTTTTTATCTGTTTTATTTCTATTCTTAATTTACCGATTTGGGACATAAACGCAATCGGCTTGTGTACCTAATATTTTTAATTGATCACAAATTCAACTTGCCTAATTGCGTAATTAATTTTCCTTTTTAAGATAAATATCGTTTCAGAGCGTAAAAGAGAGTTAGCATTTACTTGGAGGGATATTAGATTTGCAAGAGCAGATCGACTTGTCTGAGCATAAACCTTCGTAACTATTGGGGAACCGAAAACAGCCTTGTCAGCATTTGAGTGGGTAGTTATCAGACCTCACTTATAGTAGAAGATGCTGCGGTGAAACTAACAACGTAAGCAAGCCTAATCTAATTTAATTAGTATCGTAAAATACAACAGGTACTGTGGTAGGACTCGTAGAATTCAATTATTCCTGTAATCGACTTGTTTTGTAATCTACATAACTTCAATAAAGAAGTGCATCTTATTCGTGCCTATTCAGTAGAATTTAAGGTAATTGCGCATTGAAAAGCTCAAAGCCTTTAAGTCGAAATGTTGTAGTCTGCAAAATTTAAATCTGAAATCCTGGGCTTGTTGGAACCGACGATAACTTATGTAGCAGTGACTTTACTTGCCTTTTCCGGGCTGATCGTTTGAGCTTCCAGTGACACAGCAGTCGTTTAGTGCTCCATGAAGTGCATTTGGGAAAGGCCGTTACGTTCCTCCTAAAAGTGGTCACGGACCATGCTCCGCGAAGAAACGATTTGCCTCTTTTGCATTTACGTCCTGCTAAGCGGACAACGTAATCCCAACTCTGGATTACGACACCATGGTAGCGAAATCCTCTACCTTGGTACAAGTTTAAGGGGTTTTGGTAGAATGCTTTGGGCGGTGGCCCACGGAGGACGTTAATTTTCGTCCAATCTCATCATCCACTTGCGGTTAAAGTTACCAGCTCCTAATGTAAGGGTCAAGTTCAGTTCTTGGTGTCTCCTTGGTGTCGCTCCACTCTCTCGATATATATGTCCTTACCAGTTTCACTCAGGCTTCAACGAGTACTGCCCGAAGGCACTGTATCGAGTAGGCAGCTTGTCGGCCAGACAGACAGAAGCTTAATAAATTACAATCGCGTTAATGATGTCCCCAGAGCGATGAGAGAACATGCCAAGGTTATTTGTCATGAATTTCCACTCTGAATTATGACACCATGCGTAAAGAGCATCAATTGCTGCAAACGATAATCTCATTTTAGATTCAGGAGATAACGACGAGTCATTGCTACATGGCATCGATTATAAATCAATCTGAAATTCGAAAGGGTGGATGAAGATGTTATATGTCTTTCGGAATAATTGGTGTCATATATTTCAAATCGTTAATCACTCCTGTGTACCTTGAGTATCTTGTGAAGGAAATATTGTTTGTTACTTCTATCATCCTCTTTGTTTTTGTTTTCTTTTAAATAATGGAAGAGTGTATTTGACTTCAACACGTGTGAAGCACAGGAAAAATAATGAAATTACGGTGATTTTTTTTTTAGAATAGCCAAGGCTGACCTGATATTGCAGTAGGTACGATTCATTACGCCGAAGAGTGCAGACGATATAGCACATTGGTATGATTGATTGCCCCGCGTGATCCGCGAAACCGGCATGTCCCATCTGTCACCAATAAATATCCAATTTCACGTTAGGATGATATATAAGATATTTTAACGGCGTGTTTTTATCACGTGGCACAGCGCCATGTAATAGGATCATTTATTAAGGAAATTGGTCGTAAAGGCATTCGTCCTTGTCCTCCTCCTGAAAGTGTACATCGTGCCATCTCGAATTCTTTAAGATCCTCTTAGTTGGTAAAGAGCACTGGATTTGAACGCGGCAAACATCTTCTGCAGTACAAGTAGATCAGTTAAACTGGCAAGCCGCTTGTCGATACGTCATGGTATTTCGCAGTGAAATGTTCTAGAAATATATATATATATATACATCTACTATCTTCTGAATCGCCACGATCCGATTCTTACTGAATCCTGTAAAAAAAGCTCCACCTTATCCGCGTTCCTACCCCAGCTCTATGAAACCTGTAACCCGATCGACCTTACACATTCAAGATCATGCACTCTTCATATTTCAATTGACGTATTCTCGATTTTTTACCAACATTTTTCACCAACATTTTTCACCAACATTTTTCATGATTAATATTGCAGCTCGAGAAATTACTCCAAGACGATTTTGCAAGAACGGTGGCTGTGTAAAATGATGGCTATGTAAAATGATGGTGTCGATATAATATAATGGTCTTGGGTAGGCTATACTTCTTCTCCCGTACTAATGGCCCTACCCGGAACTGTCAAGTAGATACCCCGTATGACCTGAGAGCATACGAAACTTCAGAATGCGTGAGCCAGCGAAAAGTAATATAGAAAAAAAAGTTTGACATCATTCATCGGCAACAGAAAACAATGCAGTCTTTAGTCGAGTGCACTTGCTCAGGTGCTTTGACAATAAAAGAATTTTTCTGCACATTTAACTATTTAGAATAGGGCAAAGGTACAGCCAAGATTGATCATCTCAGATCTTGAGAATAAGGAAGCAGAATTTGCACATAACTTTCCTTGGCAAGTTTTTTCCCCTTATAGTTTACACCTGGTTAGAATAATATTGATAAACAATACCCTCAGTCGTTGGAGATCCTAGAGCGCTGATACGATAGATGTTTCAGTCACGAAAAAGAGCAGGGGAGGAATTTTCATAGGAGGATGAGAGAGTGAGAGAGAGAGAAACGAACGAGGAAGAATCCTATGCATCTTTGGTCGCCCGGTACAAGATACACAGAGGAATGGATTGCAGCGTGGATATCCCCGCGTGTCAGTGGGTTACTATATTTTCTAGAGGCGAGTGATTAATTCTTCTCCCGTTCGTGTGCTTCTTCACTGGTAGAGAAGTCTCGCGCGATCGTGCCGCACTAAGAGTATCAGACTCGTAAGAAGAGCTGGACAATAATTCTGGCAGGCAATATCCACCTCACGGTCTCGAATAAAGTACGTACTGTATTTCCTTACTGTTATCGGCCACACGGCGAACAGAGAACTATGTCAGCATTCGATTCCGCAATCCGCTTACCGCTCGTGCTGTGGTAGGTTTGATATTATATAAGTAAAGAAGAAGAAGTAAGTCCGACCTGAAATGTTATGCAATACTTGAAAAGAATGCGTTCGCGGTACTTGAGTAACCTTGGCGCAGTGTACGAGTGTACAATGGACTGGACCCCTGCGCAGGGTTCTGTCTTTACGCCAGGAGCACAAATAAAATGTCAACGTGATCGGCCCCGCCGGGAGATGGTCGCAGCGGCAATGTAGCAAAGGTTTGACTTCGTGGGAGGAGTATCTAAGCTGCGAGACCTCAATCTTTTACTCCCGTCTGTGAGATTTATATTTATAGTCCAGAGAGAACGGAAAGGAGGACGAAGAGGGTTAAATAGAAAAGAAGGGTCACATCGAAGTGCATGGTCTCAGTATCTCCCGATAGTCCGTTTACTGACCTCTTTTCACGAATCGTCGCAAGCTCGTATATGGGTAACTCTCCGAAATGAGGTAACTTTTCACAACAGAAACTTTCCTTGAGAAAGTACATCGAACTATCTTTTAGTATTAGCCCTATTTATCGTTCTTGTGTAAAAAGTAATGCGAAATAATGTCTTCGGCTGCATACTGCTTGATACTTGAAGCAGCTTCCGGAGTTTTCAGTTTCTATGCTAAAACTTTGATCTTCGTCCACATCATTCGTTATCGAGTTAGAGATTATTAAGTTGTGGTTAGATCTACGAGAACTCCCTGGAGGGTGGATTGGGTACGGTTACCAGAAACCCACCGGGAGGAGTAGAACAACAAATCATGAACCAACTACTTCAAGTTGCAGCTGGGCATCATTGTAATTGGATATTTCAAATGGTAAGTAATTTCTTGCGGCAATCGGTTTATGGAGATGATATTGTCTGATAGAGGACTTGAAGTCAACGCACTAAACGGTAGTGATTCTTGCTTGTCTATCGTTAATGTACTGATTGTAAAGCAATTATTAAAACCTTAACTAATCATCATTATGGCAAGGTTGATTTTGAATCAGTTATATCTATCTACTGTGCTTTTTATTCGTATCTTCAGTATTGAAGACAATTCCCGAATTATTAACAAACTTTTATTTTCCCCGAGTTCCAGTTATTCTCGTCGAGACATCAAAGCCACTGTAGTGCAACTTTTTATCTCGTTTTCATGAAACAAGCTAAGAAGTTTGCTAGTTATGTTCATCAGTTTATATCTTTTTACGATGCACTACTCGACTTCTAACATCCTTTAGCTTCTACTCTACTATGAAAAATTATCTTTTTATTGATTACTTTACTTTAGATAAACTTTCGAAAGAAAGTTTTCAACTACAAAAAAATGAACTTTAAGTTAAAATGAATGAACTGTTGTGGCAGATACTAAAAGTGAAATGTCAGAATTTAATTAGAATTGGAAACACGGATCATATTATGACCATGCCGACTTTCGCGCGTGTCGAGCATTTTCAGTGACCCCTGAGATTTTGAATTCCTGAACGTGACTCGCAAGCTCGACGTATTCCGTCTCGAGCGTCAAGAGAGGTGCCGAGTGATAAGCAGTTAAACCGTTGCTCGGAGCTATCTCGCCTAGTGCTTTCCTGTAATTTCTTTGACTACCTAAAGTACCCTTCACTTATTCTTACTCCAGAGCACACTTAGGTAGAAAACTTGATAACCACTTCCAGAATTAGTCAGAATGACCTTTAACGAAGTTTTCCCTCAACACGATTATTTTTTTTTTATCTCCCACGCATTCATATTTTAATAAAATACCATATTGCACTAAGTAGATATTTGCCGGTGGCAAAAATAAAATTAATATTTCAAGTATGAATTTCAACGATCTATTGAAAAAAAGAATAAGAACATATTTTTATACAATATTTAAACAATCCCATAAAATGCAAGAGAGGGTTTTATGCGTCTGCGTCTTTCCATAATACGGTGTAATAGCATGTCGCTGAAATAAAATTCTCGGCAAGTCACTGGGTCACTATATTCTCTAGCTATAAGCGATAAGCTTTTATCTCCGAATGACGTACTATATTGCTCTCACTTGGGTGGTTGTTTCGCAAAGCTCTGCAAAGATCAGGAGGGATTCGTCTCGTTTCACTTGGTGATAAAAAAGTAAAGCAGAAACAAAACGAGTCTGTATGTATGTCGTCTATGGCAATGCAGATCAATCACTACCAATCATTAAGAAAAAGATTCGTATCATTTAGGTCGAATCAGCCCATAAAATAAAAATCAGTAATCTCTCATACAAAAAGAATACTGATCCAGTAGTTTTGATTGATGTGTGCAGAACTTCTTGGGAAAAATGCGAAATTGAAAAAAATTATGTGA
Organism: Synergus itoensis; assembly: GCA_904066005.1. Taxonomy (NCBI): domain Eukaryota; kingdom Metazoa; phylum Arthropoda; class Insecta; order Hymenoptera; family Cynipidae; genus Synergus; species Synergus itoensis. The sequence continues at coordinate 2,190,633 of CAJFCP010000036.1, read as the reverse complement.
CGGAAACATACATACATCTTACTTTGACGCTCACTTGACATTACTATCCTAACCCAGATCTTCTTAGTCACAACTTGATAAGACTAACGTATATACATTTTGCGACAACCTCAATGATTAGCCTAACGTTTGAGTTCCTATAAAAAGTGTGCTAAATTGCTGCTAGTGGTACCACATCCGTTTTCAGTTGATTCGTATCACAAGTAAAGTGTTACAAGATTTTCTTCTTCAAAATAGAGCGAATTTATTTGACATATTGTGTGCCCGAGTCAAAAATTAGCAGGAATTATTATATATTAAGACAAGGTTCACAGAAAAGGTCAGACCTCTTTTAATAGTTGACCGAAATACTTATTGTTAGTCTTATATTGGACCCTCTCAGACATTCTACATTAAATACCACTTCCATTTTAGACACTTTATTATTCGGGCCACTAAGACATGGAAACTTGAATCTTAAATGAAAAGAAGATACGACTGGATCAAAATCAGCTTGGAAAAGTCGCGGATGTAGTAGATTTGAACACGTATCCGTAGCTTATAGGAGATATGGTTTCACCTTTGGCAAACTTTTCGAAAGTTTGACCTGAGGTAAAAATCACCATACGTGTCGCGTAGACTAGTCGTGCCTTGCCTTCGTTATCAGTTGAAGGCCTTCTAATGCTAAGAAGAAAGGGTCGATGCCCCAGGAAAAGCTCGTGAGTCACAAATCCTTCTCTCCATCCGAGAGCCGACGTCCGACGAGCGTGAAACGTCGTTAATCACGGCAGGATTCGGTATCGAGTTTCATCCCCCGTGCGCGAACCCTCGACCGTTTACGTTCGCTCGACACTCAGTTTCCACCTGGCGGAGGTTACAACGGAACAACCTTAGTAAATTCTCGCCTCGTATCCGGACCGCGCCACAAAGGTTCCCGTTTATTATTGAGAGCATTATCGTCGTTAGCAACCAGTCTGCCCAACAACGGCGTGACTCGTTAATCTCATAGGCTGCTATGACCGCCGGCTGCCTGTCTCACGATCGATAGATAGCGAATAGTTAGACTTCTTCCGAGAACATCTATCAGTTTAGTTTTATCATGTGTACGAATTGACCTTACTACCAGCATTCGCAAACATCCCCAACTTCTCCAAGAATCCTACGACAAACCATTTATAAGTCTTTCCTCTCTTCTATTAGCAGCCTTAGATAAATAAAATTGTAACCCAGCTACATTTTTGTAATCCAGGTGCTTTTTGACTCTGAGGCTTCCAATGGAAGAATGGAACTATAACAGGATATAACTAACAGGGTGCCTACAAGATTCAATTATTCAATTTCCCTGAAATTTCCCTGATTTTTCTCTGACTTTCAGACAAATCTCCTAAGATTCTACAGAATCTTAAAGATGTAAATCTTAAGGAAATCTCGTGAAAACCTTAAACATTTTACGACAACCTACGAAATCTCTTAAATTTCCTTAAAATTCCTTTAAATTGTAAGAAACATCTTAAAATTCTTAGCATTCAACGGCAACTTTTAAAATTCCCTAAAATTTCTTGAAATCCCTTATAATTTCTTAAAATTCCATGAATTCCTTTAAATTTCTTAATATTTCATTAAATCGCTTAAAGTTTCCACCATTTCTTTTAAAATTACTAAAAATAATTTGAACGAAAAATCTTAAAATCCCTTAAAATTTCTGAACATCTAACAAAATTCCTAGAAACCTCTTGAAATTTTTTTAACCCTTACTTGCCACACCGGGGTGGATTACACCCCAGGCTTTTTTTTCTCTTAATTTAAAGTACCGAAACGTGACGGAAATCGCTTTAAATCAATATTTGTCAATAATTCGAGAGAAACCAATTGTCAAAGAAAAATATCCAATAGTTAATTTTTGATTACAGTTTTTATGGGTGGGGTGGCCGACATCCCAGTTTGGCAGGCGTTTTACTTTGCGAATAAGGTGTGGCAAGTAAGGGTTAAATTCCACTGTGACATTTACAGTCCACTAAAATCTCTTAAATTTTGTTAAAATCACCTACAATTTCACGAAGAGGTTTAAAGTCCCTTAAAATACGTCAAAGTCTCTTAAAATTAATGTAATCTTATTGAAATCCCTTAAAATTTGCTAAAATCTCTTGAAATTCCTAGAAACATCTTTAAATTCCTTATAATCTCATAGGGAATAATAAAATTTCTTAAAATACGTTTTAAAATTGGCTGAAATTTTATAGAATCTCAAAGAATGCCTGACAAATTTTTATTTCCTGACATTTCTCTGACTTCTCTGACATGAGGCCACCCTGCATTAGAATTCCAAATACATTTTTCCTGTTTCTTTGTTTAAACTTTTGACCAAGGGTCCAACTTGATCGGATATAAAAAAGGGAGAAACTGAAAAACTCTAATCGGGTTAGCCGAAGGTCTCTTGAGTCCCAGGGCCCACTAGACTTTCCCACCTGGAACTATAAACTTCGCTCTCCTTCTCAACGAAGCCTTTATCTCTCACGAAGGAAGAAATTCTCGAAGATGGATGTCTGACTACCAGCAAACACTTTTGCGACTCCTCCTCATTCGGTATACGAGCTGCGTCTTGTCCGCGTTAATTAATGATTGTTCATTACGGTCTTTAATATCGCGCGAATAAAATCCGTTACGAGTGCGTCGGACAGTGGTGCTTGTGGTAAAACGATGAGCCACCAATCATTGCACGGCGTACCGCAATTCGAACGACACGATGAATTGGAACTCATAAAAGGCGGTAGCTTGTTTTTATCAGGAAAAATTAATTGTGCGAATGTCCAGCAGTACACGAAATTATAAACGGCAATAAGCGCGAAACATGACTAAAAGAAAATCTAGTATATTTTTTCGCGACTGTTGATTTCAAATCATCCCAATTTACGTAAAATCAATTCGCATGTTGATGTAAAAACAATCCACCTCGTCGTATAAAATCGAAATATTTAATAAACGATATACGAAAATAAGTGCTGATATTTTGTCACTTTTTTTCCTGAAAGGTTTTTTTCGAGGCCGTGATTGTAAAATATTTCACGAGAATTTTATTACGAGATGGATGTTGTAAATACATTAAAGAATAATTGGGTGCGATGTGAAAAGCGTCGACGACAGGTTCTCGTGCTGTATATTTGAAAATGGAAATAGCAGATTCAATTGCGAATAAAAGCAATCGTATAAAAGCGAGTTGAAGAAACTACGATAATCTGATAATCGGGAAGTGCATTGTCCATTTCCAGAATGAAGTAACTGGCGTATAAACACAGCATCGTTACCTCATATCGTCACAGTACTTACCTTTCAAGAACTCGTTTTGCCTCGTGATCGGAATGCCAATGTTATAACCTACACATTCACTGCGTGCCGGCATGCGGTCGTCCTGACGTAACAAGGCAACCCGTTCACGAAAAGACTTTTGGGGAACAAGGCCGCGGTGACTTGGCTTTTATTATTCGAAGCGCGAAGAAAATTAGGTACCTGTGTTCAACGGTATATTCGCGGCACCGCTGATATGTGGGACGAAACGTGACTTGGTACATTTTATCGGTCATTCCATATCAAATCGGCACGAGCAATCTCCCCTCGCCTTCTCTGCTTCCGTTGCAAATCATGCATGACAGTATAGTACAGTATGTGGTAATGTGCTGCTTTAGCACTCATTCAATTTTAATCTACTCGTGCACCGCTTCAGGAGCCCACAATGTCGGATCGAATTACGGTCCTCGGCACAATATAACCATATTAAGGTTTAACTGAAAAAAAAACCTCAAAGTCTGACATGAAAGATATTCACTACTGGAAGGTAAATTAATTTTGCAGCCCGTCAATGCTGCGGTCAAGTATTCATGTCATGAGACTTTTGATATATGTCTGAGCTTTTGTTCTTGGTGTAAATTAAGCATGTGCGAATAAAATTGATTTCCTCTATTCGACATTAAATAATACCCACTGAGAACATAACGAAATATGTAAATTGCCGATGATTCATGGCAATTCAAAGACCTGAATGTATCATCGGGTTATTGAACCATTGAGTTTTGTGTAATCCCAATTTTAATACGGGTGTAAGTATCTTATATCTCGGGTCGTGTTTTTATACACGAAAGGCCTCTTTAATTTTAAAGTGTGCAATACGCATACCTGCTGCATACCAAACCTTCCGGTGGTCAAGCATTGCATGCGCTTAACGGGTTATAATCGGAAACACTCGTAACTCCGCCTCACGTGACAGACCAATGTCCCACAAAACAGGACTTGCGGATGAGCCCTATCCATATTCATCCTCTATGCTCAGAACATCTCACCGCACTAGTGGGTCAGCACGACTGGCTGTTACACACAATGATTTACTAATGAAATAATGTGGATATCAGAGCCGAATTACGAATCTATTTAGATAGGTGTTTTCTGTTTTTTCTATTTCCAGTCATAATATTTACATCATAATATTTGAAAGCATTCATCTAAGGAGGCATTCAAAAAGTCCTTTTGTGTGAAAGCATCATTTTTCAAGGTATTATCTTCTTTAAAGACTATAATTTAAAATGGAAATGAAGTCAGCAGTTCTGAGTAATTATAACAATTTTACTGATGCAGTTACAACAAAATTATTACTTCAGTTTTCACTTATTACACTATACCGATCAGAATTTTGGGTTCACCTGTTTTTTGATGATTGTTTAAGTTCTATTAAATTTAATTACATTAGAGATTACATTTTTTCTTTCGAGTAAGTCAAAAGATATCAAAAGTCTGCAAAAATATATTCAAATTTACATTCATCTGATTTTTATTATTATTTTCCTACTGATCAGGTGATGTTGAACTTTTCACGTATTTTAATTACTAACCCGTGTACAAAGCAGAGAAATAATTGTAAAATTATTTCAATAAGTCTGTAAGATTCCATAAAAATTTACCATTAAAATGAGCCCGAGAAATTAAAAAAATATTCATTATTTCGAAAGTTATTAATGTTTCTATAAAACATTAAAATTTGACGATGTTTGCAACATCTTAAAAAAATTGACAAAGTGACTTCATTCTGGGCTCAATTTAAGCAGAATTTTAGCCTTTAGGTCACTTTAGCCTTTAAGTTACTTGAAAGGAAAAATTTAATCTCTGATGTAATTAAAAAGAGAACTTAAACGTTCATCGACAAACAGCTGAACCCAAAGTTCTGACCGGTAGTTTATATCTTTTTTCTTGGGATGGTAGAATATAATTCAATTAAAGATTCGTCACGAATAGACCGATAACTTGAAAACACCGGGTTAATAGCGCTGATAGGTATTTGTCACTTAGAATGCTCTACTTTGAGCTCTACTATTGTTCGGAGAATGGGTCCCATGAAAGATCACAATCCATATTCATCGGTGTGATCGTGCACGGAAGCAAATTGTTCCTATACATCAGCAGGACGAACCGTTACATTTCGCACTTTGGTAACGCGGGCTATCGAACATTGCTCGTTACCGGCATATCCAACGACGCGGAGATACGCGTTTATGATTCCCATGAAATATCATCGAATACGAGAATTCGTGTGTCGAATGAATATCTTTGGTTGGGATTTCTGTCGAATTGGAGCTAAATTAGATATATCAGTAATGAAAGAGTATTCTAAGAAAGAATATTCTGATTTGTTAATCAAACATTACAAGATATTAGATTCAGGATTGAAGAGAAACACAGAAATGTCAATTTTCATTTACAAATTGTATGTTTCAGTGTTTGTATGTTGCGATGTTTATGAACTAACTGGTGACTCGTAGAATAAATTATCCTGTTTATAAGCACCGTTTTGCACTTGGCGAGAAATCGATGCATTATTGTACTAAGATAACTTCTTTACTGTTGGAAATTCTGAAAAGTACGCCTGAGGCCAAAAGTTCAGCAATTCGCGTCACCTTCCACCCGGACTCGTTTACGATGCTTGCCTACTTACACTCAAATGTCGCGTGTCTGCGGTCGTATTCAATCCCGACTAAAGCCGGTTTCTCGTGAATCTCATTAGAATTATAGTTACGAGGTGAAGTAGTGTTTTTTTTTTAAATTTTAAAATAGACTTGCTCAATAAATATACTTGCTCATCAAATATACAGAATTGAGGAAGGTCGTTATCAGATGAGTTCAAAACGATAACCAGCGAGTTTACAAACGACTGATCTTTAGCGTCTGCCGAAAGTTATTTTGAGATTTTCTTTAAGTACTGACCCAGCAGAAAATATTTTTATTTCACTCCTTAAAAGGATTTCTTCTACGGGAAAAGGAACGCTAGCTTATTTCAAGGATATGAAATATATTTTAGTTTTATTTTTGCAGAAGCAGGCAGAAGTAGACATCAGTTTATAGGGAGAAATAAAGTTGGTGAAATTCCAATGACAGGAAATTATGTTCTATAAATTAAATTGAGAAATGATTTTTTGAATCAAATTAAAGTAAATTGAGCAGGTAATGATATAGCGGAAGATGAGCACTGTAGTAGGAAGAGGAAGTTGGAAAATAATGATGAAAAAAATGTATGTAATAATGGGAGAAGAAAACAAGGAAGGAAGGGAAGGAAGACAATAAGGTGATATTGTTGATAGAGGAAGTTGTAATAATAGTCATGTCACGAACGTAAAGAAAAAGAATTGTATGTAAAAAATGTAAATATCAAATGTAGTCGAGATAGGTAATAATTTGCTCTTTTAATGTAAAAAGAAGATTGAATTACGTATTTGATGCATCTAGAAAACAGTTGAGAAATAATAAATACAGCTAACACAGAAAAACAATTTGAACAAGAAGCACAGAAGAGAGCAAGAGTAAAAGAAATTAAAGGAACGGTAACAAAAGGTGTTAAGTAAGAAAAGCGAGAGGTGCTAATAGACTTTACCACAGTTTATGGTACCAGTTACCAACTCTATGCACATCAAAGCACTTTACGAGAAATTCCGAGTTTATTTGGCTTTCAGTTTATTTACAATCTTGTAGAGGTTTATGTATCGGAAATATAATTTCCATTGAGTATTAAGAGCAGAATTTCTAGAACAGGTGCATGGAATTATCAATATTAGTTTTAATTGATTTGGTGTTGGTGATAGCAAATCTGCTTCAGATTTCGAACAAACATACAACAACAGATATTAACATCATTAAAACTTACCTGAGTAAATGAACTAGCCGGAAGTATTTACTATACTCAAGAAAGACTCACCTAAAACAAACAAAAAACACAATTTAAATTAGCATAATATTTGCAGTAAACATACAACTCACAAAACATTGTGAGATACTTAAATTTAATTCTCGTAGTGGAAGATAGACGTGGAAACAATATTCTTTAGCTACAGTAGAAAATATTAGGATTACGTGAGCTTCCAACTCTGCGCCACACAATAGCAGTGCATTGCTTTACAAGTAATAGAGAGTGGAAATTATTTTGAATTGAATCCTCTCGGAGGTTCATGTACACCGAAATTCTATTTACGTCAACAAGGCATTCCTCTGCAGTTTCCCGGAAATACATTGTCAACCCTGGCGAAGGGCGAAGTGGGTGGAGTAGGTTAATACAAGAAGGGCTCTCAATGCAGACAGAACTTGGGAACGATCGATGACTTAAATTTACATTCGCCCAGGGAGTGATTCAAAAAGTTTCCATGGTTTCCACCCGCTTCCATCACATCCACCCTGTTGACCACTCTCTTCGGACTGGTTTCGCAGTTCCTCAGTAGTATTTACTTTGGGTCGCGTCCTTCGCGTACAATTTCTAACTACACTTATATCCCCGACGTTCCCAATAGAAGTGCGCGATTCTCTTGCTGAAAGCTCCAGCGTACAAAGAGACATCTGAAATTTCGCCGAAAATGCCACGTTTCGCGAAATTAATGGTGTGTGCACCGAGAATAAAGTGCCCCGGTGAAGGGTAGGGGTTGTTTCTCCATCCTCGCTGAGGTACACCCTACACCAGGATATGCGTCGGATTTTCGCAGGAATAGCAGTAGTATGTCGGGTGGCGTAACTGCGTTTAGTAAACACAACAGTAAGTTACGTCGTGTGGCAAACGACTCCTCCTGTGACAAAACAAAGTTTGATACGTGCACGAGCACCCTGCAGCTTCGTGGCTTCTCCTATAGAATGCCTAGAGCGCCTGTTTACCCGGAAAAGCAATTACGTTCTCAGCGTAACTGCCACCCATATCGTCGCCCACTTCCCCACCGAGTTTTCTATTTTAATCCAATTCCTTTTTTTTAACGCCTTGTAATTAGCACGTATCCGCTTCGCGATGCAAAATGTTGAGCCGAAGGCGGTTGGTCTCTCATGCGTATACAAAAAATTGTCAGGATTAAAATATCATCGCGCAATAGAACGAAATTCTGTTGAAAGCCTCTCGTTCTGCGGTTAATCGCCGGTTTAGCCCCGCCAGCGGAAAATCAACGCTGGGTTAAGGATTTGACCTCACACGTTTTAAATCTCTGTAGTTTGCAGTCGAATGAAAATGACACTGGTCCGAATATTTTCACTTTTTCTTTGTGGATGGAGATTGAATTTTTGGTATTTTAAAGAATAGTATTCTATTCTATTTTCTTTTCTATTCTCTTTCTATTTCACTTCTATTTCTACTCAAGAACTGCGACCTTGAGGTATTTATTTGCTATAGATCATTAAACATCCAACCAGCCGGATAACTGGTGGTTAAGATTGGCGACAAGGATGATTTATTTTAAATCGATCCACTTAAATTATATCACGAGATCTTTCGATCAATTAGGGTTTAATGTACCCTTTTATATAGATTTATTGATAATAATTGATGATCCATCTCTTATCCTGACAAATTTATAATTTACATTCGAGACAGAAATTTGAGAAAATTTTTGAAATCTTTAGGGGTGGCTGGGGTGAGATTCACATGAGATATGGGATTGAAAGTTTTTGGGTGCCTGTTTGGCATTATTTGAAAACATCATCATCAAAAACCTGGCGTTTTTTTGAATTAGGGCAATTTCCCTAAATTTTCCAATATTTAGGGGTGACTGAGGCGAGTTCCTCATGGGACATGGGGTTGAAACTTTTTGAGTGCCTCTTTGGCGATAATTAAAAACATTTTCAGCAAAAACCTGGCGTACTTTCGAAATAGGATGATTTTACTGAATTTTTATGTTCTTTAGGGGTGGTTGGGGTGAGTTCCACATGCGCTGAGGGGTGGAAACTGTTTTAGGCAGTTCTTAGGGTTATACGCAACTATTTTCTGCCATGAAATAGCAGCTTTTGTAAGTTTGAAAAAAAATATTTTTCGTTATTCGTTATCGTTAGGAACTTCAGACTCATAAAATGACACATGTATCAAGGAGAGAAGACATGACCTTATCTTTAGAGAGTCAAAGTCATTAAACAGGTAATCAGCTGGATAACTGGTGTTTAAGATTGAGAACAACGATGATTCATTTTCAAGCAATACACTTAGATTTTATCATCAATTAAGACACGATCAACTTTAATGAATTTAATACCGGGATTAATTTAGTGACTGCGAGTGGCAAGGTGTGGAAAGATTTTATGGGATGATTTTATGCAGTCTTTTCGTAGTTTCAAGTCGTTTTAAGTGATTAAAGAGTCATTTTCTGCATGGGAGCTGCGCTAATCATGAGTTATTAAACATAAGGTGAAAGCAATCGTATTTAATGGTGAATTGAACTAGATTTGAGAACCTCTGGACCAGGATTATCACTGATCGTGCGGTGGCCTGTCCATCACTTTGTCAACATGTGCATAATCTGATGCAGTTCTCCCGTTAAATCATGTGGGCAAGTGCATTCCTGACAATCAGTAGCGTTGCTACGTACGCGGCTGCATAACGGACGAGCACTGAACGGTGTAATCGGTTCGACTGATTCCGCGGTAATTTAGTAGCCGAAGCAAAGAGCCGCTAAACGCGTGATTGCGTCTATAAGCTTCCGATCGCTTTGCAAAAGACCTCGCTGCCCTACTCTCTGTTCCTGGTAATTAATCCCGTAATGCAGATAAAATGAGGTAATTCAACTCGGCATTCTGTCATGAGAACTTAATTCCCTTTTCATTTTCGCAAATAAAAATTGCTACAGTAAATCTGTTTCCACCCACCTACGAGTTTCATAATAATTATTATTAGCGGTACTATTTCATTTGTCTTTCCAAGAAGGCATCAGTTTTTATATCAACCACTGCCCACGCACCAAGAATCCAGCTGATGTAAACGTTACAAAATGACGTGTTGTTTTACCGCGGGCGGTATACTATCAGCAGATGATAATCATCTGATGCGTGCATGTTGCGCTGCATCTGTCCGCGCATCAGCTTTGACACTAATCGTGCAAGTAATCTGCCAGTGTGCTTTTTTATTGTCAAAAACGCTTCTAGTGTTTCCGGATATGTGAAAAAATGTATGCCTTCTATTTCAAGAATGAAAAGGATGTGAATTTGGGTGGTCTTTTCCTTTCCATAAACCAGCCAGATTCATCTTTATTACCTTGAATTTGAAAGATCAACGACCGCAATCTCGTGCCGAGTGTTATTTCTTTTAATACGAAAGACAAATAAAAACACGTTTCCAGAAAGGATATTTTCGTGGGCGAGAACAGCCCACGATCGTGTAGATTGAACGCGAAATAAACGGTATATCTCGGAGTCGTCTAATTCCATGAATAGAGTTAATGAAAAATCATTATGTTACGTGATTGGTAACTCCATTTGGTGCGTAATGAATGAAGTTTATCAAGCCTTCAATCAGGTCTTTAACTGGAGATATTATCTTTCTCGTGGGTTGTGAGAGTAGGATTACTTGACCTCCTGAATCATCCCATCGACGCACTGGAAGAGTCTAGCTACTGCGGAAGTCCAAATGCGTGAAGAGGCCGCATTTATTGCGAGCGTAAAGTAAAATTACTGCTGTAACAGCGGATTGCGAGGGCAGAACGCAAAATTCCCATCGTTTTAGTAGTAACTGAAGTAGATCCATTTTCGGTATGCACAGAACCGTTAACGGTACCAGCTGCAGACTGATCATCCTGCTTCACTATCGGAACTGCAACGGCTGTTCGGTAGCGATGATAGTGATGTTCAACGACTCCACAGGGTGTATAATTACGAAGACGAGTGGACACGCGAGATGCAAGACGCCCCCGCTTCTGTTCTGTCGTGCGACAACACGATTACTTTGAAGGTCGCGTCTCGGCATACTGAACTCAGGAGAGAACGTGTTCAGTGTACTATATCGTGTACAAATAACATGCACTCCGTTCAAGATCAGTCTAGTGGTAAACATCAGACAATATTGAGTGCTATGGGAAAAATTGCTCAGGAGAGCAAAAAAAAACCTTCTCAGAATTAGAATGAGAAAATACGATCGAGTTTTGATGGAGATCTCAATAAAGAAAATTTTTTAAAAAGTTTTTATTGTTTTTTAGGCTTTATATATTTTACAATCATATACTTTATAGACATATTTTTTTTCTGTTTCAGGTGAGTCCACTTTCACGTGCTAATGAAATTTTACAGTAAGTAAACAGATATTTTAAGTAACTAGCAAACCAACTCGCGCGCTAAGCGCGCGATTAATTTGTAATCCCTCTTACAACTTCAAGCCATTCAAAGGCCAATTAGATTTGCAACAACATTGTATGCCAGATTTTCGAGACATTTTGTGACACCATTTTTTTAAAGAAGAATTTCAAAAGGTTTCTAACAATTTTAAGAGATTTCAGGATATTTCGTGGAATTTTAAAGGAATTCATGCAATATTAAGAGATTCTTTAAAGAATGATAAAGTATTTTAATGGATTTTGAATTTTGTAAAATTTGGAGGAATTAAAAAATATTTCAACGAATTTTAAGGGATTTGGAAGGTTTTGTGTGAAATTTTAAGAGATTTTGACGTATTATAAGAAGTTTTGACGATTTTTAAATGAGTTTAAGAGATTTCAAGGGATTTTTATGATTTATAAAAGATTTTGTGAAATAATGAAGGATTGCTTGGAATTTGATGAGATTTATAATAATTTTAATGAATTTTAAAGGATATAAAAGGAATATTATTGTAGAATTTTAGGGAATTTCCAAAAATTTCTACGAATTTTAAGAGATTTTCACGAGTTTTAACGAATTTGAGAATATTTTTATAACTTTTAAAATATTATATGGATTTTGAAGGATCTTAAACTTTATCGGGTAATTTTATTGAGGGACTTCAAAAGCTTTTTAGGACTCAAGAGATTTCGTAGAATTTAACAGGATTTGGAAAGTTATTGTCAAATTTTTAGGGATTTCAAGAGGTTTTTTTGATTTTTGAAAGATTTTGTGGATTTTTAAGGATTTCATGAAATTTTAAAGGATTTTAAGGCAGTTTAATGAGTTTTATAAAAAATTTGTGAAATTTTAAAGAATTTCATGGTATTTTATGAGATTTCTAATAATTTTAAAGAATTTTAAGATATTTTTCTAATTTGAAAAAATTTTGTAGAATTTTTAAAGATTTCGTGGAATTTTTTGAGGATTTCTAAGATTTTTTAGATATTTTCACAAATTTTAAAGAATTTCAAGAGGTTTCTTAGAATATTTCAAAAGATTTTAACGAATTTTCAAGAATTTCGAAGTTTTTTGTAAAATTTTAAGAGACCAGCAAATAGCATGTGTGCTATTATTTTGTTTTCCTTGTTAAAATTTCAAGTCATTGAAAAGTCAATCAGATTTTCAACAACAATGTATGCGAGATTTTCGAGACATTTCGTGACACCACTTTTTTAAGATAGGATTTTGACGCGCTCGAAAAGCAAGATTAAAGTTTCCACATTATCTATTAAAAGAAACATATTTCAAACTACATTTTCCAATTTTATGAGAAAATTGACGAGAGTTTATATAATTAATTAAAAAGCTGTTATTATTTTTATTATAACAAAAAAATTCTGTTTTCTGAAACATATTATACTAGTCAAAATCCAAAATGTTTTAATATTCGGCAATTTGCATTTTTAGCTGAGAATTATGGTCATTTTATTATAACTCTAGATTACAAAATTAGTCATTATTTTAATAGCCTGGACTTGAAATTACCCAATAAATTTTATCATTACTTTATAACTGCCTCTCCACACACGATCATGGTCATCATAGAATACAACTACATGGTTTCTTATCATTATATATATGATTATAGTAAATGCTAGTCCCGAGTAGCTTCTCTCACACATTAATAGCGGTTAAATTCTATTAAGGTTTACCCTAGATTTTGCACATGTTTCATGTAGCTAATATTCCATGTTCCATGTCGTTAATATTGTAAATATGAGCATGACAGAAGCTTTAATAAAAAGCGATGCATTTTTCATGGGAAGGGTTTTTTTGAGCGATTCTTGTACTTTCTGCTTGGGTGTTGATCGGGTGATAAATGAACAACTCTTTAGAATTGTCTTTTTTTAGCAGGGAGTAAATTGAACTAGAGACAGTCAGAAATAATGAGAGTTTTCTCTCCCGGCCGATAACTATATAAATCGGGTTTGCATTGAATGCAGCCCAACGGGGGATCGCTGTGAGCGCTGAAGTCAACGACCAGAGAAGAGGGCGGAGACTTTCCGTTAGTCCGTAATTTTCGGGTCTACCGTTTACGTTGGGTGGGTCGGGAAGATGGATGCTCCCTTTGCCAGCTCGCTCGACCCCCGCTACACCACTTTGATGCAAGACCGAACGCCTTGTGGAAAGGGGTCCATTAGCGGAGCCATTTGAATATTTGCAAACGGTGCAAGCGGGTAGGAGGTTAAAAAGATGTAACATACTGGCACGTCACTTCCACTCAGGTTTGAAACTGTCGTCTCAAGGGTCGCTCCCTGAGTAACGGAACTACCTGAGCAACAGCCACTTAAAACTTCACTTTCGAGATCCTAAAAGCAACCGCGGCTCCCTGTTCATGAATATAACCATTTCGCGGATGGGGTGTTATCAACATTTCGTTTCGCGCATAATGCATCGTCTCATTTAATGAGATACTGGACCCTCGAATCTCACAGCAATCTATTCTCGTGGGCGATGACCCTTTACGCTGAAACGCATCTCGCGCCGTTAAAAAAAATGTATCCTTGAATCTCGAAAAGAGAAGATCCTGGAGCTGGATAACCAACAGTTAAAGAACCCGCGAAACTTGTTTCATCCATCAGCCCTGGAATGCAAAATGTTCCACATACCGCAGGTACTCAAGTTCCAGCATCTTGGAAACTTTCATTAATTGCAATCACTCTTGTGTAATTATACTTTACGCGAGCAAGCGCGACATCAGGGCGCGATCGAGATTGGTTACAGTTGGTAACGGGCAAATGTCCTGAAAGCAGGTTTATAATGCCAAGTGGGTCTTGAAAAAGACAAAACAGGAACTCAGATCCGTTTCTCGTTCATCGCTATCATCGTAACGACCCTTTTTTTAGTCGCACACCGGTTCCTGGGCATGTGTACACACTTGATAAAGAACTGAAACTGGTGATCCAATTCGAGGGAGCGCTGTGCATTTTTTGTGACAACAGTGTGATAACATCAAAAGTAATTATGAAAATCTGAGTGATCTATCTTGGTTTAACATGCCTTTATCTTTGACAGATGTCGAAGTCAACAACGTCTCCTAAATGTTTATCATTATCGCTTGTTAAGACGTGTTTCAATTTTTATCAGTTCTCTCGTTCCTGAACAAAATGTAAACTTCAAAGATGCTACTTTAAAATGTAAACCTGTCCTCACGAAGATTAAATCTTTCTTCACGTGCTAGGAATTTGAAAAGCATGAAATTGCTGTTGATGAAATAGTTGACAGTGATAGTATCAAAGGGAATTAGAGCAAGGTTACGCCCCTATTGAAGCAATTTAAGGGAGAGTAGGGGTGGAGTATTTTCACGTTAGACCAAACTCCAATTTAGTTGGGAACTTGCATTCCGCGGATTAACTGCAGTAAACAATCGTACAAGGCTAGTGGCTGACTCGCTGGAGTTGCTACAGTTATACGGGCTACATTCGATACTAGATGCAGAGGACCGTTGGTGTACCGACCTCTCCTTTCCCACATTTTGATCCGATTAGATATCCACGTCTCGCAATACACAAGGGCAATCTGCATAATGAGACCTGCCGTTTCTCCTATTTCGTCGTCATCGAATAAGGGCTAAATAAAAAAAGGTGGAGGGATATGCCCTCGCAATGGCAGCGATCTCAAAGTCCTGGACAGAGGATCTATGAAGTCGTTAGTCACGCTTCCTGGACTCTCGCGTCTCCCGTACATTTTCTGCCAGCCTGCCTGGTCGTCTTCCAGGTACGGTCTCGGAGCCTTTTAATTATCCGACCGGAAAACCAGACCACCGAAGTACTTATTACAATCGGAATTTTGCTAACTAAAAAGTAGTAATCAAACTCCTTCGGATAGAATCAATCCAAATTGAAGGAGCCTAGAAACTCAATTTGTTCGCATCCTCTAAAGTCTGACGATACAGCTCATAAGTAATGAAAGCACCTCTAACCTCGCTGATCCCTATCATTGTTTATCTTTCAATTCACTTCCTTACTTTTCCGATTTTGTTTATGTAATTATAATACACAAATCTTTAAAAATTCACGAAAACCTTCAAAATCATTAATCTCTTGAAATTGCATCAAATTCCATGAAATCCTTAAAAATTTTACAAATTCTATTAGAAATTAGAATAATTACTTGAAAATACTTAAAAATTCAGAAAAACCTTCAAAGTCATTAATCTCTTAAAATCTATGTTAAAATTCTTTCAAATTCTAGGAAAATAATTAAAATCCCTTTTATATCCTTTAAAATCCATTTAAAGTATTAGAAATATCTTCAAATTCCATGAAATCCCTTAAAATTCCACAAAAATTTTCAAACTCATAAATCTTCTCAAATCCACGTTAAAATTCAGGAAGATCTATAAAAAAAATCCTAGAATTTTTAGATTAGAAATCTCGTCAAATTCCATGATCAAATCGTTAATGATTTGGAGTTTAGACTCGTGATAAAATGATGATTAACGAAATCAAATTGAAATAAACGATCGGCAAGTATCGATTGTCGAAAGTCCCTATCGATACTATCACGACAAATCAGAAGTGCGGAATAGGCGTTACGATATTTCGACTTCGACTCAATCATATGTCTTTTTACAAATAGATAACATATCGCTTATAAAAATCTTTCACATATTTAACGTTTGCTTTTTACCCAACATTCACTATGCAAAGATCGTCGCCCTTCTGTAGATTTTTAACCTCAGTTAAATGCCTTTGTAAGTCGCTAAATACCAACGAAACATTCCCGGAACAAAACAAATTCTATGGATGGAACAATGATGCAGTAACGGTCAAGTGTTTTGGGCATGCATGGCAAGTGCACAGCCAATGAAGAGAGTCAATGAGGAAAGAAATACGCGGAAAATGAGGAGAAAAGAGTTATGCATTCGGTGAAAGAGAATGCATCGAATGTATTCCGGACGCGTTTGAGTAGGGTTTGATCAGTGACAAAGAAGGGGCGCAAGAAAGGCTTAGTGCTAAGAAACACGATAGTCGGTGAGAGAGGAGTGAGAGAGATAGAGGGAGAGAGAAAAGTGGTAGAGAAGGAAGGAGGCGTTCACCGTGAAGAACGTTTCCGTCGCCCACGGTATCATATATCTAATGACCGGCGCCCTTGCCGACCTGGTCTTGTGATCATACATGCGTCAGCTGTGATGTGAACGACCTTCTATCAGCGGTGACGTAAATATTACATGCTCGTTAACAGAAGTGAGCACCCGCAGGTGCAGGACATGCTGTTTTGCTAACCGTGGGTCAAGTTGGTCAACCCTCAGTAATTAGGTTTAAACAAGACCATGTCAAGACAAGACCAGCATGTCAGGTTACGAGTGACAGTTCAAGGTTTATACGAATGAATTCAGAGTTCTCTGGTAGGTGTTACAATGTCAAGATCAGCCCAAGCTCTTGCTCCTTCAGTTACTTACAGCCAGACATCTCATTATCAACTCACGAGTTCTTCATTTCTTTTTATTCATATACTTAATATTACTTTTAACAACTTCCGTGTCGCTTGGTTTCAGTTAATGAGCTGAAGATTACAGACTTTGCTCAGGAAATGATACAACGCTTTTAACCGTATAGCAATATTAAAAATCCAAGAAATAATTTCTAAAACGATACTAGGGATTCAAAACTGAAGTTATCGAGTAACGGGTTATAGGCAGAAAAGCAAATACCTAACTTTGAAAATGTACTGCCTATGCTTCTAAAAGTTTCATGTGCAGCTGTAAAAGCTCGGGACAGCCATAAAGACAAAGTATAATGATACTTTGTATTCTGTCTGTGGTTAACTTTAACAGTTGTTTTGCAATAGAAAGTGTAACTTTTATGGCGATTTTATTTTTACTACACCTTTCAATGTTATTTGAAAAAGTTGAAGTGGCCGTTATCTCTATCATGATGACATTCTACGAATATTTTTTTACATTCCAAAACTTGGGGTGTTAAAATAGCTAAAGGAAAGGTGTAAAATAAAATAAATACGAATATCGACAATAATTCGCAAGAGAGACAAAGAAAGCGAATTCAACGTGACGTAAAGAACTGTGGCTCAAGGTGGGTCTTGGATAGTGAACGTAACTCGAACCCTTGGCGTGCCGACGACAGAACACAAGGTTTCACGCGCCGGTAGCCCAGTGAAGAGATTCACCTGTCTGATATGTCCTGTGATCATCCATGTTGTCCCAGAGGTTCCAACGATTCACTGTCGCTAATCACAAGGCGCACGAGGGAATCAAGTATTCGTGATTTTTCACGCGAACATGTACCGATACATCTGTAGAGAGTATAGTTTGTTAGGAATCACCCACGGGGAAAGACAGACACATGGCCTTGCAATCTGTGTAGCAGTCCTCAGAGACAAGGACTGGACGAAGGATTACAATTGGTGCCGAGGTCCGAAGACGAAATTGCTACCTGCTACTATTCAGATCACTCCAATTATTTCCAAATAAGAATACCTATAAATAGGGCTGAAAAATATAACTTCTCCGGTGGGATCTTTCAAAGAACAGCTTTTTTTTGCATTCAAAACGAGAATTTAGTTGATCTAACATTTGTATCCCGCTTAAATTTAAATACGGCTAGTATCACTTTTCTCTCGTAACTTTTTTGTTGGATTAAGTGCGATATCCCGTAATCGTCACATAAATTGTACCTCCACGCTTTTATCGCTTTAACTTTTTTGTAAAAATACATCGGGTGCAATGAAGGCATTTTTTGTTTTCACTCTTGCTTCAGAATATAAATTTGATAAAAATACAGTATATAATTTCGTCCCTTGTAATCTGAGTTAGCAAACTCATCAAAAATTCGAAAGCTAATGTGCAGTATGAAAAAAATATCAATCTGATACTGTGATCTACGTAATTTAAGTGATACTAATTTTCGTTCAGAATAAAGATCTTTGGAAAATATAATGATGAAAGGTAAACGACGCGAAAGCTTTTGCTTGTAATTGAGTCATGAGATGAACTAATGACTTAAGTGCTACAGGAGTTTCATAAGACTTAACTCGTTAGTCGCTCCAACGGTTCAATTATATAACTAAAACAGGATTAACTAAAGCTTCGATATAGATACCAGTAATCGGTATGTGCCATATCTAATTTTTTACTGATTAATTAATGAAGAGCAATAAAAATAACTATGCATATTTATTTATAATCAAAAGAGGAAAACTCTGATCTTTCAGAACGTGTAAGAAAAAGGAAGTGATGATCTCTGTTGCATAAAAAGAAACGAAAATAATAATTGAGTTATTTATTTGTCAAAGAAAGGTATTGCATGAATACTCTGAAGAGTAGAGTTAGAATCGCTGACAGTTAAGGGGTGCTTCTGCAATAGCCCTGCCTTCCATGAAATAATTATACGTTAGAACATACTAGAATGGTTTTTATTATTATAAATATAGTGAACGTGAATATGTAGTTTGTTGAATAGTTATGGAGAAGTATAAGATAAAAAGGAGCGTCTGTTAATTTGGTCAAGGGCTGTATGTAGTTATCTTATTTTCCTTTCTCGGTAGTCGTATCGTTTTCTCTATGCAAACCCCCTATTGGCGATCACTTATTACTTTAATAGCGCGGCAGGAACAAAAAGAAGCGACATTATACTCTGCACGACTTTCGACCCAAGAATCTACTCAAGGGGAATCATCTTGGTCGGAGATTTTGAGACACTCGGTACGAGTCTCTGATCTTTAAGTATCTTCTTTCCTGCTCGCCTA
Organism: Synergus itoensis; assembly: GCA_904066005.1. Taxonomy (NCBI): domain Eukaryota; kingdom Metazoa; phylum Arthropoda; class Insecta; order Hymenoptera; family Cynipidae; genus Synergus; species Synergus itoensis. Next base: position 2,171,331 of record CAJFCP010000036.1, on the reverse strand, counting down.
CAATCTTTCCTATTTTCTTGGCGATTACGTGGGTACTGCGTAGCTATTGGCATCGTATTAGAGCCAGTTTCCCTCATCTCCAGATCCCAAGTCTTGATGCACGTTCCCTGCCGACATAGCCCCCGGGCGTCTGGACCATCCAATTATTTTCGAACAAGCCAATGTTTTATTTCGCGGCCGTCGGTCCCGATCGCGGGTAGAGCACCGACAATCATCGCTTGGTCATCTTAACTGTAACCCTTTCGCGAGCGGCTCGTGTGGTCAGTCCCACGCATATGTGAGATTGAGCAATCGGCGGTAGGTAGGTTGATAGGTAGGTAGTTGCTTATTCGTATGTATACGCATGTGAAGGCATTGTGCCAGTGTTGTATCAGTATTGTGTCAGTGTATATTCTTAATTCAAGAGAAAGGTTCCTCTTGTTCCTCTTAAAAGTTCCTAAACTTCTCGAGACGCAAAGAAAGTTAGTTTAGTGATTCATAATATGATGATTGCGGTTTAGAGGATCCTCTTCGATTTAAAGACTATTTCCTCTTCTTTTAAGAGGAGCCTCTTGATTTAAGAATCATCATCTTCCCCAGGAGAAATCAATTCTCATAAATTCAGAAGAATACTCCAGATGCCATTTTATAGAAGAAAAATTGCATCAAAATATGGTGCAGGGCTCTATTGCTTTCTTTTTTACATTCTCATCAGAGAAGGTATTAGATTTGTGTAAAATTTGACCCCCCCAGTTTTTGTCAAATGTTCACGTTTTGGGACCCCCTGAACCCGAAAAACATGTTTTTACGAATGTGTCTGTCTGTCTGTGTGTCTGTCTGTCTGTCTGTCTGTCTGTCTGTAGATTTTTAGTTTGTGAGCACGATAACTTTCGAAAGAATTGACCGATTGGATTGGCCTTTGGTATACTCTTTGAGTGTCCTAAAATGAAGGTCAAGTTCGTTGGCCAGCCATTTTGGATAAAAATTCAAAAAGTTGGAGCATTTTGAAAATTTTTGATACCACTTTTTTTTTTAATTTCAAAATTCTATGCACGGATATTCGTAGTGCTCAAAAATTCGAACAATTCTTCCTAATGACTTTTTTGGATAAAAAAAAAATTGAAAGACTTATAACATTTTGAAAATCCAAAAAAATGAAAGAAAACTTAAATTAGAAGCCAAACAACGCACGGTATGAAAAAAAGTCTAAAGATGAAAAATGTTTCTTTTTGAACGCCCTATAGGATAGGCATCACAACTTTTTGAATTTACTTAAAAAATCTAAAATTCAAATTTTGAGCCAAATGACGCGAGATGCAGAGAAAATGATAAGAAACATAATTATTGGTCTTAGAAAGATCTACAAGTTATCTTTTGGCCACTTTTCAATAGGATGAGTAGTTTTCGTTTTAATCATGAAAAATATTGTTAAACAGAGCCGAGCGCGAGGTTTAAATCAAATATCGAGCGCGAAGCGCGAGTGCCCTGATGAGAATGTGCTCCTTAAGGTCGATAGAACCTTAAGTAAATTAGTTTTCTTTTACATTCAAAGCTTTAATTTAATTTCATTTAAATTTAATTTAATTAAATTTAAATTGAAAGTAATTTAAAAAAAACATGTAGGTACAAGCGTCCGGTAAGGTGCAAGCCTCCTGCAGGGCACAAGCGCGCGAAGCGCGCAACACGGAGCGCGAAGCGCGACGTGTAAATATTTTCGGAGCGCGAAGCGCGACGATCGAACTATATTCAACCCCCCGCGCGCCGTAGGCAGTGTTGCCAGATTGGGGGTTTTTCCCCTAGATTTAGGGGGATTTCTGTTGCCCAGGGGGAATTTTAGGGGGAAAAAATCTTTAGGGGGAAACCTCGGGGGGAAAAAATCTTCAAGGGAGTTATTAAGGGGGAAAAATCCTGAAACGCACTCGTGGTTTAAGGCCTGAGCACAATCATGTACTTGTTCCGTGTCCTTATCCTAAATATGGTACTGTCTTTCTCTATCGTTGCGTCATTTTCGTTTAGTGCGCATGTGCACAGCTGTCCTCTTCCTATTCATGGGAAAGTGTGCGAATGAGAAAGTTTCTAAAATTGACGGGGACGGTAATGTTTCTATCGTTTCTATTATTTAATAAATACGATAAATACATATTTTCATTGCATAGTTTTATAATTCCTAGCCAATCATAGCCCGTCTACGATGGATATCTCTTACTTTCTTTCATGGAATTAGTCTGAGAAAGAAGAAATTCTCTTTAGGGGGAATCGGTCAGTGGAATGGCAAATCTAGGGGGAAATGAACCATGCTTTAGGGGGGCTTTACTCCATCCATCTGGCAACACTGGCCGTAGGCGCGCTCATTTTTGCGAGCGAAGCGAGCCGCGCGCGAAGCGCGCGACGAGAATGTGCCCGCGAAGCGGGCAGATTTTTGTTCCTGTTTTTCTCTCTCACTTCTGACTTCTCAGTTCGCGCGTTTCGCGGAAGATCATTGCGGAAAGAAAGAGGGTTTCTTGAACCCATCCGACAGCTCTGATCTTCCCACTGCATCGAGCCTTAGGAATTTAATGCACACTGCGAAATAGTTCTCCCTAGGCATGTCCAATGTTTCTTTCACACTTTCAAATTACATACTAGAGAGGAGACATCTGCCACCAACTAGAATTTCAATCTTTACTTCACTTTAAGATGAATTTTTAAGATGAATACTTTAAGATGAATTTAAGATGAATACTTTAAGATGAATTTTTATTATAGATGTTTTCTGATGCAACTTATTTCTGGATTAAACCACAATTTAAAGTTTTATTACTCTGGAATTTGTTGAACCCATCTAACTCTCGAAATAATTTCCTGGGATATCGTGTTGAACTTTCGAACGAAGATAACTTTATGGATAATTCTCGAATGAGATATTTATTAACAATCTGCAATCATGTGAAGCTCTTGACTAAAAAATTTAGAAATTTTTTAGTTTAGAAATTTTTTATTTTAGCAATTTTTCAGTTGAAAAACGGAAAGTGGCTTTTGCAATTAGAGATCACGTTGAAATACATGTTAGAAAAAGTTAAACAGATTTGTCTGTAAAAACATTTTACACGCCGTAATTGCGGTAATTAGACGATAGGAAACCCGCTGAAGGAAAATGAAGGCAAAATAAAGGGAGAGGAAATAAAATTCTTGTAAAAAAAAGAGAATCATGGCTTCGAGTTTCTTTAGAATTGAACCGCCGTCAAAAGTTTTGTTTTATTGAAAGAGTTTTAAAGAGATAAAGAAAATATTCCCGGATTCACAAGTATCTCGAGATTTTTTAGATTTCCATCGCATTTCAACATCAATAAAATTTCAAAATCTCTTGATTTTACAAGAATATCGAATTGATGAAAAATCCTAAGCTCTTAGAAACCCTTCTTCTCCTAGGTTCCTTAGTGGTTAAAATTAACAAAAACTCCTAGGCTGAAAACCCTTTCGCAGAGAGTAGATTATCGATTTCAAATTACTCTGATAGCAGAATAAGTTCCTGTCTGATTTCGATATGATTTCCATTTTTCGTGTGACCCAACGTTCGGGACGCTCTTAACGGAGAATTAAACGATCAAACGAACTTACCTGTAAGTGAAGTTCGATCGTAATTATACGAATGCCTCGTTCGAGATGATATTATATGTAGTATCGCCGCATTTGCGCGATGGAGCCACAATTCAGAGTATTTTTTTTTTTTTTTTTTTTTTTTTTTAATATACTCACTAGGTGTCACTAGGCCTCGTCCGGCCTCTGTACACTCTATAGTCTTCATATTTTAGAGATTTCGGTAGGAAAAAATTGCAATGGGATGGGTACTTTACTTACGAGAAAAGACGTTAAGTCCACACGAGGGTGGGTGCTATCATCTCGAACGAGGCATTCGTATAATTACGATCGAACTTCACTTACAGGTAAGTTCGTTTGATCGTTTAATTATACTTGAGCCTCGTTCGAGATGATATTATATGTAGATCTTTAGAGATCAATTTTTTCCCTAGAAGTATATTGTAACAGTGAATGTGTTGATATAGAAATGTATTATGACAAATAAAAGGAATAAGATATAGAGAGTAATAGTTATAAATGTGTAGGTCTTACGACTGTACATATGATAAGTAAGTTGCAAAGAAAATAGTTTAAATATGGAAATGATTATAAGTATTCTTATATGAAGAAGTAAAGACATTTTTAATGGAATGGTGAGTAGGTGCAAAAAGAAGAAGAAGAAGCTTCAAGTTTTCTTTTTCCTTCCAAGTACTTTTGAGGCTACTGTTTCCTCTGTAGACAGTATTTCCCTGTTGTAGAAATTATCAAAAGTTTTGGACTTTTTGGACCATCCTGCGGCACTTTTTAACACATCTATGCTAAGGCCTTGTTTGAAGGCGGTTGAGGATGCTGCATGCCGTGTGCTGTGGCCCGTGAAACCTTCTAGACCACATTTTTCTAATGTTGATTTCAACCATCTGCTTACAGTGTCTTTTGAGGCCGCTTTATGAGGTTTCACTGTTGTGATAAATAGGTTGTCAGTATTCTCATCTCTTAATTTTTCTGTAAGTTGTAGATAGTAGTCTAAAGTGTATGCAACACACCACTCTGGTGATTCTTTGAAGTACGGTAGAATGAGAAATGGTTGAGGTTTGCCAGGTTTTGATGTTTTAATTATGTCTGGTATTTTGATTTCATATCCACTAGTAGTTTTTTCGATATTTGTTAACTTTATTAAAGAAAGTGTCTGGACCCTTTGAGCCGTTGCTAATGCCATTAACATGGCAAGTTTTTCTGTAGTTTGCTTGAGGCTAAGGTTTTCAAGTGGGAAAAGTCGTGCCATCTCTTCTAATACAGTATCAGTATTCCATATTTTTTCGTATCTAGGTTTTTGGTGGATTATTTCTGTAAAGACCTCTGTAGAATCTGGATATAGCTTCACTTTGTTCAAGAACATGTTTGTTATCTTGAATAAGACAGACCGCTGCTCTCATGGAGTTAAGGGTTCCATATGATGCATTGTTTCTGTGTTTTTCGGTTAAAAATTCCAAGAAAATGTTGACAGATGTATCGAAGGGGTTTGTACCTGTTGTATTGCAGAATGACCACCATTGTTTCAGCGCTGATCCATATTGTTTGATGGTATTTGGTGACAAGGATTTGAGCAGTATTTCTATGGAGTCTAAAGGTAAGTTTTTTCTCTTGTACGATCGAATGATACAATCCCTGCCATTAATGAAAGTTTCTTCGCCAGTGGGTGTGATCTGAAATCGAAGGTTAATAATGTAGGCGATGGTTTTATAACAAGTGGTTTTTCTTCTAGCATGGATACGAATAGTGGGTACCACGGTTGAGAAGGCCATTGTGGTACAACTACAATGCCTCGGGCCTTATCATAGATAATCTTTCTAAGAACTTTAGAAATAAGTGCAAAAGGAGGAAAAGCATAAAAGAACCATTCTGACCAATCTTGAACAAAGGCGTCAAAGTATTTTGAATTAGGGTCTCTAAACCATGAGCAGTATATTTCGCACTTTTTATTGATTCGCGAAGCGAACAAGTCTATTTCCGGGGAACCAAATCGGTTTGTAATGTTTTCAAAAACTGTTTGATTTATTTCCCATTCTGTATCAATGTTTTTTACTCTTGAACTCGCGTCTGCGTCAATATTTTCTTCCGATGGGATATAGGACACGTGTAAGAATATTTTGCGTTTTTCGCACCATGCCCATATTTTTCTAGCTATGTCGTTAAGAAATGAAACACGAGTGCCACCCATGTTTTTTATGTAGGCGAGAGCGGTTGTATTGTCTAATCTTAGCAAAACTTCGCAATTGGATAGTTCAGGAGTAAAACATTTAATTGCAAAGAAAGCGGCTATTAATTCTAGTTGATTTATGTGATAATGTTTTTCTTTTTTATTCCAGAAACCTCTAGTTGATTCTTCATTGCAGTATGCTCCCCAGCCTATCAAAGATGCGTCTGAGAAAATTTCTTTGGTAAATCTGAGCTTTCTTATTTTTCTATTGGCCGTTAATAAGGATTTCTCCCACCAACAAAAATCATCTTGTAGGTTGGCGTGTAGGAGCATTTTTGCATTAAAGTTTCCTTTTTTACTTGCTAAGGCTGAGTTTTTCGCAACTTCAAAGCGTTTTAGGTGTACCGGACCATATTCGATTCCCGGGGTGACAGCAACTAATGAACCTATAAGTTTAGCAAAATCTCTGATTTTGCATTGTGATTTTTCTTTGAAGCTCTTTGTCATTTTAATTAGGTTTGTTCTTTTTTGATCGGTAGGTTCGATAGTTAGCTTTGTTGAGTCTAAGACAAGACCTAGGTATTGGCAACGCATACTTGGTACTAGGTTGCTTTTAGGAAAGTTTATGATGAAACCTAAGGAAGTAAGTAGTTTTATTGAGTCATTGATGTTTTTTAAACAGCTCTGGTAGTTTTTGCCAAGTGATAGAAGATCATCAAGATAAATGCACGATAAATTGCCATTTTTTCTCAATAGATGTACCACCGGCTTCATGATTTTTGTGAAAATATATGGGCTTACGCTTAGGCCAAAAGGTAAGCAGGTGAATTCATAAGTTTTATTATTAAAAATAAATCTTAAGTATTTTCTGCATTCTTTGTCTACTGGAACAAGTAAATACGCATCTTGCAGATCCAGAGTGGCCATGAACATGTTTTCTACTAGCAGTGTGCTAGCGGTTTTAATGTCCTCCATTTTAAAATGAGGTGCTTTGATGAATTTATTAAAAGACTTTAAGTTTAATATGAATCTGTATGAGCCATCTTTTTTGAGTCGTAAAAAATAAGGTGAAATGAACTGATCGTTCCTATTTTTACATTTTTGTACAGCACCTTTTTTAATGAGGCTATCAATTGCTGTTTTGTAATTTTCAAAACTAGCATTTTTAAAATTTTGTACTTTAGGAATTTTGCGTTGTCTAACTTTTTTGTAAGGTACAATTTTGTAACCTCTTATAGCGTTCAGAACGAAGCTATTGTCTGTGATTTGTTTCCACTGGTTTTCGAAGAATCTAAGTCTTCCTGCTATTTTGTTTACCTCTACTTCCTGCTCCGGTGTTCTTTCTCCCGTTCCGGATAGCTGTTCGCTCTGGTCTTGCTGTGTTTCGAGTTGGCATGACTTCGTGAAGGTTGATGCTGCTTCTTCTGCCCCTTTTTGTTGTAATACGCTCTCTGATTCGGGGCACGGCGTTTGGAGAGCGTTTTCGAGTTTAAATTATAGTTGTTGTTGCGTTGTTTGTGGGGCTGTTGAAATTTTATTTGATTGCCCGCTTTCTGAATAGTTTGCACCTCGGTCAGTTTTTCTGATAGCTTTTCGCCGTATAAATATTTTTCTGGTTTCGTTTTGTCTAGGAAGGGCTTTACCACTGAGTTCGCAAGTGGTGTTATAAAGGCTCTGCGAACAAAAGAACTTTTTTGATGTAGGTCTGCTAATATTAATGTAGCATCCCACAAGCTTTGGATCAAATCGAGTTTATTTATCTGATTTGATTCATCTAGTAACGGTGTTAATGTTTGTGTCATGATTGACAGTGCTAAGCCGGTTTTGTTCTGTGACTCGACGAAACCTTTATCGCGTTTTCTTGCGTTTTCTTCTAAGAAGATTTCTACTTCTGCGTTGAGTTCTGGAGCTACGAGGTCAATTTCACCTTTCAGTGCATATTTTTCGAACAGTTTGTCTTTTTCTTCAGTTTTGAGACCTGTGGTCAACCAGACTTTTAAGCGGCGTTCAATCTCTGGATGCATCTTTAATTCTTTTGCTGATATCGTTGATGGGTCTTTCCCGAAAATGTCGAGAATTTCTTGACTCAGCTTTCCGCTACTTTGATCTGTAAAGAATATAGTTAGAGATTGTTAGTGCTTTAACCAGTAAGACTTTTTAATGAGACACACAATCGAAGATATGTATATTTTCATGAATGAAGTCGGGAATAGTCTTCGACTTAATTTTTATAAGCAAAAAATTGTTTTGCTTGTGTAGTCGGAATAAACATCGACTTAATA
>CAJFCP010000036.1:2042281-2163305 GCA_904066005.1 Synergus itoensis | reverse complement strand
AGTAAAATATTGTTTTACTTGTGCAGTCGGAATAAACATCGACTTGATGAGTAAAATATTGTTTTACTTGTGCAGTCGGAATAAACATCGACTTGATGAGTAAAATATTGTTTTACTTGTGCAGTCGGAATAAGCATCGACTTGTTTGTGAGTAAAAAATTGTTTTACTTTTGTAGTCGGTAAGAAACGTCGACTTTTGCCATTTCTATTGCTTGTAGCTTTGGTCGGTATGGTAGGTATTTCATCGACCGATAAGTGAAGTCGGAAAAAAGAAACATCGACTTGAATTTGAAATAAAATAGTCAAGCAATGGTCTCTTTGTTAGTAGAGAGAAAGAAATGGCTTAAGTAAGTGCATCATAGTTAAAACTTACCATCGATTGTTTTGGCGTCTTTATCGTCTTGGCCTTTTCGGCGCGATCGGATTGCATCGTCCGATGACGAATCAGTTAAACTATCGTATGGAGAGTCGCTGGATGACTCAGAACTTTGGAATCTTGGTGCATATTCACGCGAGTATCTTGGTGGTGAATTTTTCGTTGATTTTCGGTAAGAGCGTGTTTGATGTCTTTTATCACGGTTATCACGACTATGAGGTGATCGGGATCTTCTAGATGATCGATGTTCCTCTTCTCTCGAGCGTGAACGGTTGCGTTTTCCATGTCTGTGCTTATATTCGCGATGTCTTGATCTCGACCTTCGCACTGAGCTCCTTTCTAAGTTTCTCTCCAGCTGTTCAATTCTTTTTAGTAGATTTTCTTGAGAACTTTTTAATTTTTCACTCATTTTGAGGTTGTGTTCACTGTTACACTAAACTCTGCGATGTGACTCACGTCGCACAACGAAACGTTATGAAGACTATAGAGTGTACAGAGGCCGGACGAGGCCTAGTGACACCTAGTGAGTATATTAAAAAAAAAAAAAAAAAAAAAAAAAAATACTCTGAATTGTGGCTCCATCGCGCAAATGCGGCGATACTACATATAATATCATCTCGAACGAGGCTCAAGTATAATGTAATTAATTTCGCCCCTCCACGTGGCGCTCCCATTCACGCCTGAGGTCTTCAATTACTTCCTCTCGCTTCTCGCTCAGTGTAAAACGGATGTTCACCTTCGAGAACGCATAATTTTTCGAAGGAACCAGAAGGCCGACAAGAGTGGAAAAAAGAGCGCGAGAGAGAAAACGTGCAAGAGGGTTTCTAAACGGGAAAGGAACAAGGACGACGATAGAGAAAAAGAGTGAAAAGATGTTGGAAGAGGGTGTAAGAGGGAGGAACTGAGAGGGGATGGAACTAGAGAGTGAGAGACAGTGAAGTGAGAGAGAATTGTAGGGACGCGCGCTTCCATGAGAGCCACCACGGATGGCCGGGAAGGTGTATCCAGGGGGCTATTAACCGTACGCAAACAATGATCTAAAAGCGGAAGTAGCTGTGCACTGCGGCGCCGCCGTTGCTGTCGCTATATCTTATCAGAATTCCACTCTTGGTGAGAGAATACGATAAGGAAGGTGCTCTTTTTAGAAACGGCATAATTGGGAGACTGTTCGGCTTAGCACACTTGAAGAGACATATCTTTAAGGCTCCCCACTGAACGTCCAGTAAACATAATCCTCCCGATCTTTCTTTCTTAACTTTTGCTTTATCTACATTTATTATATACATCCGCCTCGAGGAGTCACCTAAATTTGAATAGAGTCTAAAAACAGTTTAAAAGCTTGCAAGCATTTTGAAAAGGAAGACAATGACAAGATTTCTTGATTCATGCGTTTATCCTTTTAGAGATGTAACGATTCCGGGTGGATGAAAATAGGGTTGTTTCCAAAGTTAGATATCAGTTATCCAATGAATGGATATTATAGTTTATAAAATTCTAATTTTAAAAACGCCCATAAAATAATTTTTGTATATTGTTTGCTATTTTTAATTTAATGTTGAAATTTGAATTTTCTATCACGATTTCAATTGGAGGGCCACTCTGACGTCATAAGGGTCGGATTTTCTACAAATCACAGCTTATGTGTCAGTGATTCTCAACTATGTTTTTTTCTGCCGATATTTTGTTTCGGTTATATATGTGCACGTCGAAAATACAAATCGGAAAATATTGTTTAAAAAAATACCAAACGAGGGTTTCGCAAAAGCCAATAGCGAAAATCTGCGGAGTATTTTAAGTGTAATTGTGACTTCTTTGATATATAATTTCTTATTACATTGTAAAATTAAAAAATACTTTTTTGCACAGATTTTCTCTTCATAAGATTCGTTAGCTTCTATCTCGGTTTCTATTTTCCATCAAAGCCACATTGTCATATTAATAATTACGAGAACCTCTGAGTCACGTGATATCCACGTGACACCAATTTGAATAAGTGTTTACCGCTTTCAATTTTTAATAATTTTTTTTCTGTTGAACGACTCAGCAGAAAAAAAATTTTTAATGCACTTTGAGTTTAGATTAAAATCATGTATTCAAAAATTATTTTATCTAAAATTGTGAAACAACCCTATTTAGTGGCAGGCTTTGGTAATGATTTTGTCCAGTACGTAAGTTGTGCGTATGTACAACCCTGGAAATAACACTGTATGTGTCCTTGTGAATGAGCCTGGCTCTTTCCGAGACACTGAGTATGCGTTCCCGTTATTACGTAAGATGTATTCACCACCTGGCTTATTAGACTCGATTCAAAGGGTAGGTATCTTTGCATTTTATCAGATATCTACCTGGGAAACTGTGTTTACTGGTTGCGCATAAGAACTTGGAATTCCACGCGATGTGGTTTTTCATTGCCCTATTTTCAGCAATCCTACTTTAATTATGAGTAGCGACCTTTGTTCCAACTACCTAAGGTAAGCCAACATCGCATTAATTGTCTAGCGGAGAGACGAATTTCCAACTAGAAACTTTATACATATCTTGCGAGAGCCTTTTTATTTTTAACGAGGACTCCTCTTCGCGTCTTTTCTGTTATATTATATTTTCCATTTTTACTTTTCTTTTCATGCCCACGTCACGGTCGCCCCAGCTCGCTCTCGAATCGAAAGAGCGAACATGCATATTCATAAGAGTTATTTAATCCGAGCGCGAGAAGACACCGACCGAAAACAGACGAACGAGCATTACTTATTCCAAAGAACGGAGACTCGTCCTTTGTATGTAAATTCTAGGGAGCTCACTGTTCCGTTACCGAAACCTCGGCCTCGAAAATCCAAAGTATCCTTCAAACGGTCGTTTATTATCACCACTAATTATTCAAGATTCCAATTCACATCTTCCGACCTGTCTTTCCCTCAGATCGTATTTTTATGTGAATCGCGTTGCTGGAGTTAAAATAATTAAAAAATGTGCAAAAATTCATTTTCTCTCTGGTTCTGAGTCAGGGTCGTCAGGTATTTAATTTCAAACCATTTTCTGTCTCCACATAAAACTCTTCGCAATTCCATTTTAAATTGTCGGCTGCAGAAAACACAGATGATTTTCATTTTATTACCAGCTTGATATTCTGTTTTGAATTCGTATTACGTATGTATTTTCAGGCATACTTGACATTGCAAAATTTAAGTAAAATAATTCAACTTATTAGAGTTATAAGTGAGTATAAAAAATTTTTTAATCTTCTCTACACCTCTCTCTCTTCTCTAGTTCTCGCTCCTTTCTGACTAGTAAGGACTTGCAACTGAGCTTGCAACTAAACGTGAGAAAGAGCTCTAGTTGTTCTCCAGTTCCAGAGAAAAATTTTTGATATAAAAATTCTCGAAGGATTTAGTTATGTAGAAAATGTGAAAAAGAAATGAAGCAGGAACTCTTTTTCTGTGTGTTTATAAGGAATAGATCTCGGATTGTCGGAAAGAATCTGTCGTATGTAATGATTTTAATTATCGTCGTCGTCATCACTCATCGATAGCCAAGAGAACTCGATAAGTTCGTAGACTACGATTTCCAACGACATTCCCACAATGTATCGGTGGTTGCCGGCAATGATGCATAACGCCGTAATTCACTGTCTCATATAACTTATGGCATTCTATGCCAATGTTGACAGGCATTTATCGTCAGCGTTCTAATTGACACGTTAATTTCCCACCCGGAGATCGTGATCTTAATTGCGACGTTAAAAATTTAGCTGCTCGAGGAACATCAGCTCCTAATTAGCCTCACGGCCAACGCGCGATTCGCTTTTATATTTTAGTAATAAGATATATAAATAATACCACCAGATATATAAATAATACCTGATATATACATAAATACATTTTCGTACCCCTTTTCATTAAACTTTTACTACCCTCCGAAACTTGGAATAAAACTCTTGTCTACAAAGCAACTTCAATTAAATAAAACTGAGAATTTGGAGACCGCGTTGAATCTCAGGAATTAACTTCAAGGTTGCATGGGCCATTAGGCATTACAAATAACTCGTTAACAAGCAAACTTCGGGCTCTAATTTAAGGAACCTTAGCAACTTTTAGTGACTGATGTCTGCGCAAGTATAACGTAGTCTTCGCGAGAATGGATGAATGTGATGGGATATTCCAACGTGGAATTATATAGAAAGGATTTTCAAGTGAATTAAGGATAGCGGAGGATCTTCAAGTTTACGGAAATTTCATTAAGTTCGGAAAAAATAAGATAGAAAAGAGTTAAATTTATAGAATTTGTGATTCTTTTTCAATTTTTGAAATTATCGGATAATGATATATATGGCGTGGAATAAAAAAAGGTGCTTAGTGATCAAAAAATCGATTTTCTGTTATTGATCGGTTTCAATGAAGATAACTCCGCTGAATCGACTAAAACCAGTCTCCAATTTATATTTTTATAATTAAGGGAGATATTGATGCTCAAAATTGAATTTTGGTTTTAAAACTCTTTTTTTTGAAAAAGTGAATTTGGTTGCTAAGCACTTCTCTTTAATCTACGCTACATATATTAAAAATGATTTTAATTTGTTCTATAAACTTGAATTTTACAGTAATGAGAAATACCACGTTGAAACTTCTATAAAAGTATACCGCATTTTCATAGGAGTTTTCGCTCATTTTTGATGTAAAATGCTCATTAATTAAATGAATATCTTGTTAAAATATTTTGCGGAAATTAATTAAACGTTTATGAACATGTAATGAAAATACGTTCTCCTTTTTATTAATAGAATTACATCTCTAAAAGGAAAATTTTTACACCCCGGATTTGATTTTTAATTTCCATTTTTTCATTTTTTAAACGTGGGTACTGAGATTCAAATTAAAAATTTAGGACGTCAATTAAGGGCATGTAATACTTTACCATAAGAGCAATTTAGTTTCCTTTACGCTTTAGTTTACTTTACGCTCGCAATAATAAATATTTACATTGTAGTAATTATCACATGCCCTTAAAAAAATCACATTTGAACGATCCAGAAGAATGATATCGTCAAATAGTTTGAATTTTATGTAGAATAGATAGCAACTTGTGTTGTCAATTCTTTTAAAGTAGAAGACACAAGTACTCTTGGAAATACAAAACTACTTGAATCATATGTCACTTTGTTCACTTGATTCATTGATGGATCACATATCAGTGGAACGTTAAAAGCGTGGAGTAAAGGGTGAAGGAGAGAGTGGAATCGATAAAGCCACGAAACTGCGATAAGGTGAATCCCATTAACCACGATAGGAGGAGGCCATTGTACGACTGAACTTCATTATCCGGACTAATTATTTCGAAGTTAGTTGAACGATTCGCCACAATGTAATGACTGAGGAAATGGTCTCGAAGTAGAGAAAGGGTAAAAGAGAACAGTGGAAAAGGAGCATAATCTAAATCGCGCTAAATTAAACCCTTAAATTGTTTCACTCTGGTAATTAAGAAAACGAATTTTCCAAAATTATTGAACTTCTTATTAATTAATTAATTAATTAATTATGTTCACTCGCAGCACTTCATACATACTCTTTTTTCTCGTTTTTAGTGACAAATTGAAAAAAGTTAATTACTAATCGATCAACTTTCAGCAGGATCGAAAATAGGAAAGAAAGGAGACAAATAGTAGATTTATTGAAATCGGAGAAGTTCGGCAGGGTGGAATTACTTAATTGGAAGAGTGTAGTACGAGGAAAGGTCGATTGAACTTTGGCGTCGATTCTTCAGCGAAATTCGCAATTCTGAAGACACTTGGAGTAATTCAAAGTCTGCGAAAGGTATTTTAATATCAAGCTTGTCAAAGAACCAAATCCCACGATTTTTTCCGAAAGCTTGCTCATAAATAGGGTTTAACAAGCGTCGCAGGGCTGGGCCAATATCGGTAACTTTGATACACTGACATGTCGTTGAAGTAAAATATATCGTTAAGCAATATTGGAATTCCATCTTTGATATAGGGCTGAGAAAAACTTTTCCTATAAGATGGCAATATCCCGGACATATTTGAAGCAAAACAGTCCAAATGCATAGAACTCCATAAAAATCATTCTGCTATCATTCCAATCAAAATTCGCCCCAGAGTTTAGTCGGGATTAATCCAGGTTCTTCCAGGATTTTTGAACGAAATCTACAACAGGTAGTTTTCCAGTTTCTGGTCCACAGCCTTGCACCGGTTGTTAATTACCCTCTGGCAGCTTTCCGGAAATCCGGAATTACACATGTCTTCACCGTCTTCGATGTGGTGGAAAAAATTTCTTGACTGAGCAGGATTTTAACGCGGGAAACTATATTTCCGGTGTATCCCGGAGAAACACTCGCAATTTCGTCCAAGTTGGGGTAGGACGAGAACCAAGACGGAAACGAACTCTTGGTACCACGTTTATCCATCACAAATTTTTGCTCTTGACAAAACTCGCGTACAAGTCGAAAATAATTTTTAAGTCGATTATCAGCACATACCTCGAGGGAGTTTGGCACTGGGACCGGGAAATCTCGGGTAAATCGGTGTTGGACGTGGTGATCGCACGGAGAATCTTGCACTTGGGAGCTCGGTGCCCTTGGACTTGAGCCCCGTTCACGGCCACAACCAACACAGAAATGCTGGGATTGCAAGGCGTGCGGCCACTTTTCCTGCCAGTACTTCAGGTGGGGGGATGTTCCCGGTAACTCTTGGCAGGTGGAATGCTCAACATTACCACACGTACTCACGAATTATTAGTGATGCATATTGGGGGTGGTAAATAAGGGGGGGAAGTCTTCCGGAGAGGGGAACAATTAGAAATGAGCACCTCGAGTTTTTGAGTAGCTCAGCCCGGAGGCGGACATCGCACGCTACCGATCACCGGCTCCGCAGGTCGTTACACTCTGTGCGCGTCTGACTTAAGAAAAAAAAAATATATATTGTTGCCAGGAAATTGGATGCCCAGGAATTCTTTTATTGTATTTAAAATATTATTTTATTAGTAATTGCAACTTCAAGCTTGTTAAGGACATTTCCGGTTTCTATCTAGTTTAGGTGAAGTATAATCCTTAATATATTTTGCGGTATTCTTGCCACTCATCCCAATTATTAATGTTTAAACTGTAACTGATGGACAAACTCATTATGTTGGAGTGTATAATTTTGAGTGTTGGAGAGTGATTAGGAAGCTTTCCTCTTCTATGGAATGGGTGATAAATCAAGTGCGACAAAACTTTGATTGTGGTAGAGAAGTGATTGGTCATTCAGGATATATGCTTAATCAGACCTGGACCAATTGTGGGTTAACTTTGGTTTTATTTTTCAAATTTGTTGGGATTAAATAATGGTTGCGAGGGCGTTTTTTTAAGTCATACATCTTATTTTTAAGAAGGAAGACAATTCTAACAGTCAAGAGGTGAGAAACCGATTTTTGTCTCTGTGGAAAAATGTGTTTTATGATGTAGAATTATCTTCATTTTTCACATATCTTTTCATCTTCGTGTTTTTTACGAGCTGGATTTATTTTAAATCTTCTTATAAAAGGCAATATCGCAGAGGAGTTTCGAAAGAATTATTTTTCAAGTAGAAGTACACATGAGTTGTTGTATTATACTTTTGAAGACAAATTTTAACGCTTTAGCAGAAAAACATGATAATATATGAAGAATATGATAAAACATGATAAGAGAATAAAATTCTTTAAAAATATCTGTAAGTTAAAAATGTCTGTATTGCGGAGGGATGATGTTACTCGGGTAAAAAAATGTAATAAAAATTTCATAAAATATTAATTGCTAAATTATTAGGTGGCCGAAGCTTCAATAAACTTTTAATAACTTAAAAATAATATAGAAGTAAGCAGTGGTTCAAAGGGAATTTAATTACCTAAATGATCCTCTTAAGGAAGGAAAGCAGCAGGATTGCAGGAAAAGTAATTGCAGAAACTTTTTTATTTCGAGTTGGGCTCTATAAAATTGGTTCTTAAGAATTTAGCTTAGCAACTTGAGAAATTTACTTGAGTGCATTTCATAGCGTGAAAACAAGGATTAAAAGTCTAAAATGCATATTTGGAATTACTAAATCTGGAGCTAGATCTTGACTAAGGAAAAGCGTAATATTGTATTTGGAAATTTTTACTTTTTTATTTTTTCAAATATACAAATGAGTACGTGAATGATTTTGATTAAATAACGTAGTCACTCTACTAGATAATCTTTTAAATTGATAGTACACCAAAAATCGATTTCTCTTTATTGTAATATCGACATGCATATTTTTCATCAAATTAAATAATTACGTTCACCAAGCGCGAAATATCAAAGTACCACCCCTTCATGTTCATTCTGATGAGCTGCACAGGCTATTAAATTGACTAATTAAATTTTGAGTGTTTTCCTGCTTTAATTTTTAATTAAAAGACGACTTTGTAATACAGGAAAAATAGATACACGAAGCGTTATTTAAATTAGAAATAAAATCATTATATCATCGAAAGGACTTAATTAAAATCTGAATATCAAATTCTATGATAAAAACAAATTCTGCAAACAGAAATAAAATTGTGAGGTTTTTATCACTGAAAATATTTTTCTTGTCCATTCATAAAAAAATTATTATTTCATATAAATTATTTTTTGTTAAAGACGAATAATCATGTAAAAATTGCAAAAATACCCTGGAAACTCATCGATAACAATCTATTATACACGGAAAAGTAAATGTTAGCTTCAAAAGATAATATTGAAGCAAACAAACAGTCTCGAATTAAAAATCTAGACACCGAATGGAAATTAGCCAGTTTTTCATATAATAAAAGTTTTTTTCATACCTGGAAAAAATACATACGTGCAAATACATAAACGTTTAACTACTTTCCGCAAAATAATTTAACAAGATATTCATTTAATTAATGAGCGTTTTACATACAAAATGAGCAAAAAAACTCATATGAAAATGAGGTATACTTTTATAGAAATTTCAACGTGGTACATACTGCTCATTACTGTGAGATACAAGTTTATGGAACAAATGAAAACCATTTTTAATATAATTATGTGGCATAGACAGAAGAGAAGTGCTTACTTTTTCAAAAAAAAAAAAAGTTTCAAAACCTACACTCAATTTTGAACTGAATTTCAGGCCACATATCATTATCCGATAATTTCATCAATTAAAAAATAATGACAAATTCTGTCTTAATATAAATAAATTTTTTCGTTTCTAAGCAAGATTCTTTGATAGATTGATTTATAGATTTCACTTTTTATCTTAGTTTCCAAACTTAATTAAATTTTCGCAAACTTGGAAATCCTATCCTATCCTTAATTCACTTGAAAATCCTTTCTATATAATTCCTAGTTGGAATATCCCATCGTATTCATCCATTCTCGCGAAGACTACGTTATACTTTCGCAGACATCAGCCACTAAAAGTTGCTAAGGTTCGTTAAACTTGAGCCCGAAGTTTGCCTGTTAACGAGTTATTTGTAATACTTAATCACCCATGCAACCTTGAAGTTGATTCCTGAGATTCGACCCGATCTCCAGTTTCTCGGTTTTATCTAATTGAACTTGACAAGAGTTTTATGAAAACAATATTGTTCAACTGATAGTCATATACAGAATTAAGGGCTGCTGTTACTCGAGCAGCTAAATTGTTAACGTCGCAATTAAAATAACGATCTCCGGGTGGAAAATTAACACGTCAATTAGAACATATGTACATAGACATAGACAATTTTCCTGCGCATCTCTAAATTTAATGAGATAGATAGGAAGGTGATAGAGGGCGTTCCGGTTCTTTACTTTAAATCTGAATTGTGCGGCGAGAGTAGTAAGAGATGATATTATACATTTGTAATTACAGATAAATTCGTTTAATCGATTAATTATAACATTTTATAATATTAGTTAGCAGAAAATTACATAGATCCAACTTAATAGACTAAAATAAACTAAACTGAACTATCAACTAAATCATCATAATTAGGGATCTTTTCAGAAGTGAATAGTCCGTGATTGATATAATTTTATGCTATAAGATGTCGATGAAAGAAAGAGGAAGGATATTATGGAGCTTAGCAATTAATCGGGTTTATTTGTGTCCCGCATAACTCTTAAGGACGATTATGATGACTCGGTGAACGAGTAAGTAGGTCAGGTTGATGTTTGCAAAGAAAGTCGATAACAGCTGAGAAGAGGCGGAACGTGTTAAGTGTGGATAAGTGATAAGTCATTTGGAAATTAATATAGCGCATGCTTTAATCAAGAAATCTCATTTGACATAAGAAACGGATCTGTATACGTCATTTAACGGATTCGATGGGTGATTAGTTCTTCGCGTGCAGTTTTCCTGTTGTAATCACTGGACCTTGCACAAAGTCGTTCGTTATTTTACAGAGATTAACATATTTGTTCGACGAAGCCCTCAAGGTGCAAACTGTAAATTTTGAATAGTAGGCAAAGGATACATATGCATCTGACATGCAGATATTATAAACACCGCAGCTTCAAAGGGGCTGTTTCCAGCACATAACTGCTCTAGTAACGAGAAATTAATGTTTGGGATTAACAATTTTTCTTGCATATGCTACAAAACTCGTCCATTTTCTGCTACCATACCGTAAAGTTTATTTATGTCAATTTAATCTTAAATATCGTGTTCTGCGATAATAATTTCTGCATTGTGTGGGTAATTCTCCATCGGTAGACCAAGTTTCCTTCGCAGTGTAATAACTTTGCGAAAATACTCTGTATGGCTGTAAAACTTGGTAAGTTTATTCTTCTTTATGATATTTTGTAATATCATAACGCGATCGAGATTCTGTCTTAATTTTCTAAATTTTAAGAACGAAAAATGAGATTTCACATTATTATTTGTTAAATATGTGATTTATGTGTAACATGTTGAAGTCTGTGAGTGAAATTACCTTGATGCACAAATTCAAATTTCATTTTAAGTTTTAGTAAACGAAGTTATGGTTTCATTGTATACAGTTTTCATTCTCCTCGCTGTCTTTAGCTTCTTAGACTCAAATTCAGTCTTAATAAATCAATTTACCTTCTCGCATTCTCCGTATCTATCTCCATCTCTCTCTCTGAATATGAAATAACCGCCGGCAGTGACGGATGTCATTTATGTGCGGCTCATAAACCTTCCCTTTCATTGTATTCCGCAACTAGTTTTCCTTTTAATGTCGAGCCTGTGCGTGGCGAATATGAATTCCGTGCCATGATTTTTCGCCCCGGCGCTAAACTCAAACATACGGACTTTTATTGTTCTTTACTTAATAAGGTACTTCCTACCATACAAAGACAATTTTGAAAAATGTTTGTTTGACATTCGGAGGTATACTTTCAGAACTCAAATTGCTTCCACGAATTGATCTTACAATTAATTTTCGGTATGTGACTAAATCATTACGGGATAATTAGACACTTCTTTATAGAAGTATCCAATTATACACTCTTTTACTTTAAAGCTCTGAAACATGTAAACCACCTTGAAAAGTTATAAAAATGCGAAAAGATCGCAGACAATTTATCAGCTTTGCATAAAAATACACATCATTCCCAGCCGCTTTACCGTTTTTTTGGTCAATTAAAGGTTTAATGATACTGAGCACAAGATCTTTGTCAGTCAGAAATTTAAGTTAAGTTAATCTTCAAGTTAATCTTACCTACGGGAAGCTAGAAACCAGTATAATGAAATGTTTCCGGTACTACGAAAAAAGAACGGAACATGATTAAGCGTCATAATTAATTCGCATTACGTAATATTGACGAAGAAAGCTGCCCCTTATACACATGTGGATACACGCCATAAATTATAGCGGTGTAGATTACATCATAAATAAAAATGTTGGAAAAAAATTACTTTTCCGCGTCGATTCTCACTGAAATGATTTCTTAGACCTCCAGCATGCTCTGTAGGCAATTGCGATTTGTGCTGGAAGTAAAATTAAACTTTGGTCGACCAGAGTTAGTTATGTTAGTCCAAGTGTAAATTTCTCGACCGTGGCTTTGCATGCTGCCTAAATTGGCCAGACTGTTGCTTGGTATCTAACCCGAAACCGGAACAGTACATACGAAACATGACTAGTTGGAAAGTTTGAGACGAAACAAGTTACCATATAACTAATTTTGTAATTAACTTCTTCAAAAGTACGTATCACCTTGATGATGAAATATTTCGCAAGTTTTTCAAATTAATAAATATGAAATTATAGTTCTAGTTTGCATAATCCTATTGACAAAAATCGATAGTTGAAGATAAACTTGAAAACTCAATTTTCCCCCAATATTTATTGGATTTCCTGTTACGTGTAAAGCGCTCTAGGCGACGCATCGTTATCTGGTAATTTTACTGGTATAGTGTGCAGCAAGGACAAACTTACCCACACTACATATGGATTGCGGAATCACTTCTGTGAAGACGAGTATAAAAATGGTAATTGCTTGCTCAGTGAGAGTTTCACACCTCTTTGTTGAAGCGTAACACTCTAATTGAGTCTGTTTGTAATCCTGCTTATGAATCTTTATGAAAGGGAAGGTTTATGGGTGTCAGATAAACCTCATCCATCAACGGAGAGGCAGCTAAATACCTCATCAGTTCTCTAGGAACTAACATGGTGTCTTCCCGATAAGCACGCTAAGAGGACATTTAAGTACACTCTGTAATAAGACTCCATAATAATGTCACTTGAATCCCATAGAGCCAGCCTTGCCCTAGATTTTATCTCAATCTGGTTCGATATCTGCATAGCGCATATACAGAGTGCAGCGGAATCATCTAACGACTGCGGAGACATCGATCCAGCGCTACTAATCGTACGGGGAATAACGGTCGGAAGAAAATGATTCGATCGGACCTGAATCTGGACCCAATATAATTTTTGGATCTAATTTCGATTTGTTCAACAGCTACAATGTAGTATTTATGAAATTATGAAAAAGATCATTTTCTTTCACAATATAACACACATAATATGCTTCCACATCGCAAATTATTTCAGCGAAGCTCGTAATTCAATTTTAATGACAAAAAATTTTTAATCAAAACTGAATAGCAAGTTTTACGATGTTTTTTTATCACACAGTAGACGTGCAAAATTAATTTAAAGTTCTTTCTGATTTCAAAATATGTTTTAATAATATTATAATGAATCAATCGGAAAGGATAAGGTTTTTTCGATAAACTATTTCAAAGGCTTATGAATTTTTGTATATCAAGCTATTATACAATTTAATTTTGTGATATCAAGCATTAAGTCCAACGTATAATTCCTTATGCATTTAAACCAACAGAAAATGAAATCTAGATTATCATTCTGATTAAAGTATTTCACGAGAAAGGACTGGGAGAGACTAATTGGACGAAATCGTCAAGGAGTCGGAGATTTTTGGGACCTGAAAAGTTAATGGTATCATTAGCTTGTGCTAATAGTATCATTCCGTGAAGCGGAAATATCCACGAGGATCGCTTCCGTGCGAATACCGTTGCGTTGGCAAGGGCAAAGAACGCAGACGTAATTATCCGAAATGTTGGTATTTCAGGCATAAAAGAATCACGATGTGCTTCCGCCGCACGATCAACCTTGAACTTGCATTCTAGCGAGGTGAATGTTCGTACGTTGTAGAGAATATAAGGCGGATTTGGTTTTACGTAACGATTGTAGGTATAGTAAGCGTATAATGAACTCACGCGATAATCCTGGTAAAACCTCACTTCCCGAAGTGCGTTCCCTGGGAGCTGGGACCGCCTCGTGAAAGGAATCTCGAGGATAATCTCACAATGAGTACATTTTTATTCTGCTCCCGCATCAAGCCTCAATGGCTTCGATTTATCACGTGCTTGAGCGAACCACTTGTCCCATTGCATATACTTGTCCCTGGGGACATACATTTTTAAAATATACCTTCCTCCCACCTCCGCAAAATAATCACCCCCTAAGCGCCAACGTAAACGTATTATAGAGTGTGCCTCCATGTGCAAGCTCCTCGTAAATAATAAGAAATCAATTTCTCAGCAAACGTTTACTGTACAGAGTGCCGTTTCCAATCGCCCACGTTCGTTGCAGTACTCGATACAAATTGTAAGATCTAACTGCCCATGTGTTAGGTTGTACTTGTATATAGAGACCGACGAGACAGGAATTGATTATTTCTATTTTACTGACTTTTATCCCATGAAATTGGTCGATTCAAAATGTCTTTTAGCGTCGATTTTCCATATTTATATGTACTGACCTGTGTACAGTCGTGTACAGTATTCTATATTATAATTGGGACTAATGTCGGAAACCAGATTCAGTATTTGACTATATCCTATTTGCCGTTAGTTACTCTATTTTCATTCACGATATCGAATTTATATATCTGTTCCAATCGAATGTCGTGAATTTAGCGGCTGAAAGCTAAAACTGGATAAAAATATTTCGTTTATAAAAGTGAAGATTTTCCATCTCACTTTTACAAACAACATATTTTTATCCACTTTTTACTTTCAGCCGTTCAATTATATGTGTATAGAAAATATGAGAATTTCGCAGTCAGAATAAATCCGAGATAAAAGTAAATGAATATTATTCACGAAGCGATGCACACAAAAATTAAATTTATTTTATCCAGAAAGTAGAGTATGCAGAAAGATTTTAAATAGGAATATTTCTGGTTCGCTTCATGATTGGTTTGCCAAAATAGCGTAAGCTTTTTGTAGTTTGAGATGTTTGTCCAAGGCTTTGAAAATTCCACAGTTAATTAACGAGAACGAAAAAAAAAATAAATAAATAAATCCTTTTCAAATTGAATCATGAAGTATATAAAATAAATAAGAGAATTTTCCAATCAGAGTAGATTCGGAATAATAAATATTACTAACGAAGAAGTGAAGTCAAAGATAAAATTTACTATTTGAAAATAAAGTAGCTGTAGGCAACGGATTGATCCGAAGTTTATCACTATATTTATGTATTATATCGTTCGAGTGCAATAAACGCTCCTTTCAAAAGCGTGACTGGATACATTTTGGTTTTGGATACGATTATTTTTCATTTCTCAAGGGATACGCCTCCACGTGTATGATGTTTGTCGACGAACTGCTCGACGAACTGTCGTATGCATGTGTCACAATGAAGTTCGTCGAAAACGCTATTTTTTGGTCCAACTTACCGCACTGAGCATCCCCAAGATCCCACCCCATGAATATGAAATCAGCACAAGGACCACGCAGTATCGTTAATATCAAGTCGAGCCAATTTCCATTTGTTTCTCGAGCTACGTTAAGTCACTCAGGGATAAAAATTCAGAATTATTAAGCCTTGAATAATCATGAATAACTATTCATTTCGGATAAATTTCAAACGACAACTAGAATAATGAGTACATGATTGGCCCACCTTTCACAATGATTGGTCCACATTTGACAATGATTGGTCACTTGAAAATGATCATATATTAAAAAATATTGACAAATAAAACTTATAATAAATAGCATAGAGTATGGACCAAATATTTTTTCCTAATTATCCAGAAATATTGTTCCAGCTGAAAATAACAATAGACATTACAAGTTTCTTTAGGAATTATTTTCAATGGAAATGAAACAATATTTAAAAAGTGTTTCTTGTTTAAAATACAAAAATTTGTTCATTTGAACGTTCGGAACTTTTCAGTCATCATATTTAAAGCAAATGACCAATCATTTCTCATATTTTAGGGTTGGCAAGAATAGTGAGAATTTGGGAATAGGGGATGAAGGAATAGGGGAAGAATGGAGGAAAGAATTAGAGGAAATAAAAGAGATTGAGTTGGAGAAAGAAGAAATCTGGTGAAGAATGGAGACGGAAAACGAAAGGAAGATGAAAATAAGGAAGGAAACGGAAGTCATAGCACTAGAGGATAATTAGAGAACTAGACATCAGGGAGTCTTAAGGAATGTAAATAGGAAATGTAAATGAAAACGAATTGTAAATGACGTAGTGGAATAAGGGGCGGAAGTTATGTAAACCCTGAGGGGAAAATTATATAATAAAGATGAAGCAGAAGAAGAAAAAGAAGAAGACGAAGGAAAAGAAGAAGACGAAGAAGAAGAAGAAGAACAAGAAGAGAACTTGTCGAGGACTTACATATCCAAGCTCTGTTCTAAAACATAGGAAAACATGGCCAAAAAATGTAGTGATTGTATGTTGAAGCGAAAAGTTGTAGTGGTATTAAAAAGTGAAGGTTTGCGAACAGCCTGTTGGTCTTCCTCGTTACTTGGAAGGTAAAGATGAAAAGTTGAAGAGTGAAATCTAAAAGGAAAAAGCGATAATAAAACAGTCGTGACCGTCATGCTTGGGCTTCTAAAGAATTCAAAGACTCCATCGAGTTCTTCTGGCGTCAGTATCGTTCGTTACCGAAGGACAGGGAGCGTGTACTACTGTTTGTTTACCCTGTAGTTCGAAGAGCTTCGTAATCTATATACATGTCTACATCTGTACACGTATAGAAACTCTTGAACCGGTTTCTACGAAAGTCTTCGCAGACAGGACGTGGCTTGCTCGGATCAGCGATACAATTAAATGTAGCAAACAATTCCGGATACAATTCATTCTCGAAGCTCGTACCGGTATTGCTATTTCAGACGGTCGACACGTAACGATAATCGCGAGGATGCGGCGGAGTACGGAAGAGCAACGAACGAGGAATCAACGACTTTATGAAACGATGAGATTTCCTCGTTCCAGTGGCCTTTTTCTCCTCTCCCCTCGTCTTGGTGATGGCGCGCGATGTACTCATAGAATAATGTACAACAGCAATACGCGTAATACAATATATCGTGCTTATTTATTGCCTAACATCCACCGGAGTAACGGGCGGCAATTAACTAAGAATCAGTAAGTACGGCGTATCGTACTAGAGGCGAGCCACCGGAGTTTGTTGTCTTGCGAGTTGGCCATAAATACAAACGCCGAAGCGTTGAAATTTCTTTTTGTCGTGCAACTTCCCTTCTGCTTCCAAGAAGGGATCTTCGATAGGCAGCGAAGCGAGTAGCTCAGAACGAAAAAAAAGTCGAATATTGAATACTTATCGACAATGAATTAGTGGGAAGGAAATCTCAGGAGATATTTCTTCCAGTGACTACTTCCGGCCTTGAATCACAGAAATGATGATTATGATCAAGATGATGATGATGGTGATGAGATCTCAGTCTTTTAATGCCTTTATTACCATCCAGCCTTCTCTTCAGCGTCTACATCCAGCGATTCTAGCGGCACTATCTCAACAGAGAAACATTCTGCATTCTCCATTCTACATTCTGCATTTACTTCTCTACTCGCCCCCGCTTTCCTCTCTTCACTTGCAATCTCGCGAGAAATTCGTTTGCACACTACATCTAACGGGACCAACAGCTGTCGGACGTACGCAAAGCTTCACAAGGACACGACTCGCGTGTTTGCCAGAGCAAAAGAAGTCGAGGAATAAAGGCTCATGTTCGGAGACATATTTTCCATTTCGCACTTCCGACCAATGTCTGAACGGCAAAGCCGGCGTTACGCGAAAGGAATTGATTTAACAACCCAGTGCAGTCTTCTCGCCGCCATGGAATTTGAAATCAGAAAATGGATTACCAGTCTGAAACCTATTTGAATTCGAAATCCAGGTTCTTGAATACGGATTTGGAAAAATCGACGTTCAGTAAACAGCCATGTGCAGGCTGGATAAGATGCCATTTACATTTTAATACCCTATATACCACTTGATTCGAATTTTCCCTCGCAAAAGAATTTGCACCTCTGTAAAGTTTAAAGCTTTCAATTAAATATGATAGTGTCAAGAGCACATATCTTATCACATAACTGGAAATCCTTAACGTTCTATAATACACCCATGGGGCACATGTTCGCACCTGGAAAGAAATTCCAAGCACGAGATGACATTACCTCCAGAGAGTTCTGGCATGGAAACACGCGTTGGCGCCTTTCCTAAGAGATATTTGTAAAGATGTACCCAGTTCTTGAAAAAGCAATCTTTTTGAGACTGCACGTCGGTTTCATAAGTCGCGAAACATCCGAGTTTCAATCATATACGAAGCACAATAAAAATAATACGACGTAAATTTCACTGTCTTACCTTTTTGAGAATTCTTTGCAAAAAAAATTTCTCTAGATGATAGACTACTCGTACATGTTTTTTTTAGTTTGAAATTACAGACATTGTATCAAGAAACTATTGCCAGTAATTGTAGTTTCTTTTACAAGAATGTAATGACTAATTATTCGTAGAGAGCTCAGAATATGTCGCATGTGTAGAAACTGTACATGATGATTACATATCATATCGAGAAAATACAAACCAATCATTTTTGCTCAACAGGTGTAAATAGAACTCTTGCGGAAGTAGGTAACCTGTTTACAATCAGCTGTTTACATTCCAGACTTGTGCTCCTTATTTTAAGGTGTCGCTAAGACTGAAGAAAAAAAAAAAACCTGCACATTCTTTTTAAATTCCTGCAATACGAGTTAAGTGCCAAGGCCGGTGTGGAAGATCGCTCTCGGAAACCGCGCCAAGGGCGTGATTGCCTGCAGGAAAATGATACAAGGCGGAAGGCAAGCTTCGAGCTACGAGTTCAGACATACCTTAATGCAAATTCATTCGAGGTGGCGTACAAGCTGCGACTTGAATTGCACGACAAAACTGATCGTAGCGGGTAGCTGAACCAAGAACACGGCTGAACGCCCGCGAGGCATGCCAAACGCCTATTTATTTGTAAACGGATTTATCCAGTCTTCATGCTTTCCAGTTTCCATCCACCTATGGATCTAGCAATTCTACTTTTATGCTTCCACTGCTTGTATGCTTAGATCAAAGTGTCATTTTTATTCGTTTTCAGACAACGTTCAATTTGTGAGAGAATTGTAGGAAGTTTCTTCACATCATACTCTCAAATAACAGTCAAATAATCTACCACTCAAATAAATCACTGTAAATACAAATGCTTATAACTTTACTACATGCGCCTTCTTGAAGATTATTTTATGGCCAGTGTGAATTCCCACACGGAAACTTCTTTTGCATATACTCATCAGAATCGGAATTTTCAAAAGATTTCTGAAATTGCTCTAATTTTAAAACGTACGTTTTTTTCATCGTCGTACTTTGATAAAAATAGTAAGATACGATTGCGAACGATATTTTAACAATGACATGATATTGGAATTGTTGAAATTGCACGGTGAGAAAACGATAACTGAGAGTCAAATTGAGATGTTAGAAAAGTAGGCTCACAGCGAAACGGAGTGAATATAAAACCAGTTGGAGGTAAAATAGACTGGCGAAAGTATATCCCATGGGAACAAAACTTGGTAGTTGCAAATTAAGTTGGAAACAAAATTGAATAACAGAAAGTTAGACGTTTGATGTCATATGAAAGGCCACACTAATGTTTCCCATGAGAACTTGTATTTAAACTTAAGTAGCTGAAATTATGTGACTTCAATTTTATTTATTTCATTACATCCAATAGTCTTATGTACCTATATATTTCAGTTCAATTTAATTGAATTGAGTAAATCCCTAAGAATTATCCTCTTACTCTTTTTAAAAAAATGTTATGTTGAAAATATTGATCAAAATTGCAGCCTGCTGTTTTAAACGATTTCAGCTGGCTTGGAAAAGCTTTGACTGGCTTCTGATAATCTGAAAATCAGGGCTGTCAACTTTCGTTATAGCGAAGAAATAAGTGACGTGTAAGCTAGTGAAAGTAGCTTATAATAAGCGCGGTTTCCTTTGGATCGTAGATTGCTGTACGTCAGCTAAGAATCTTTAAAGATAAGAGTTAGGACCTTTACGAAGGCAGACTAACTTAGTGGTTATTAATAACTAATAAAGTGAGCAGATGTGAACCAAGCTGACGAGATGAACACATCAATTAAAAAGGATGTTTGAAGAAAATCCTAGATGAAGTTGCAATTTCTGATTGCTTTTGCATCGCGAGTATATTTGATTATTAAACATTAAAGATGAACTCTGCAGCTTTGTAGTCGAATTTCTCTACAATGAACCCAGAGGATCCTTAAAACCATTTGAATTCTTTTGAAACCCATTAAAACTCCTTATAATCACTTGATATTTTTCAAACTCCTTTAAAACCCCTTGAAATTGTTTAAAATCCTTTAAAGACATTTTAAATCTCCTACAATCTTTCAAAATTCTTTAAAATCATTAAAAATATCATGAAATCCTTCAAGTTGTCTTGAGATCTAGTGAAATCTGTACAATTTCTGATAAATCCTTTTGATAACCCGTTTAAACTATCTTAAAAACCCACTGAAGTTCCTGCAACCAAATAAAATCTCTTAGAATCCTTTTAAATTTGTTTAAATCCTTTAAAATCTTATCCTTAAATTCCTAAATTCCTTAAAATCAAGCGAAATCCCTTCAAGTATTTTTAAAATCCCTTAAAATCCCTCAAAGTCACTTGAATCTCTAAGAAAGTGGGAAAATGACATGATGGACCCCCCAGTGTGCTGCAAGGATGAAATTGATGTTGATGGTAATAAACAGGTGAGGGTATTGCTTGTATAATTGCATAAAGCCCAATATCGGAAAATCGATATCCTCGAAGACGACAGAGGTAATTCAATCCAGACAATGTGGCAGTGTTCCCAACATTATCGAATATTTGGTACAAGAATGGTTGTAAACAGAACACAGATCTGAAGCAATTGGTGGATCTGAAGGGATCCATTGTCTGGTTGAATGCTCTCCACATGTATGCAACTTAGGTTTACTCCTTCTGCATTCCAGAGAATCGTAGACGATCGGACTTGGGGTAGCTTACTCTAAACGCATAGACACGTATGGATATAGCCAAGGTACATCTGATAAGAGGATTAGAGTAGGTAGTCTCGTATAATCGACAGCTAATGTAGCGTGCTGACACGATTGCACACCACCTGAGCTTATTCTACTGTCTCTCTCGCTCTCTCTCTGCCTCTACCTCTGACTCTCCCTCTCCTGCAGTTTCTCGCTCCTTAGCACGGGCGCTCGCGCGCAAGCAACTACCAACGACTAGTTACACGTATGAAATAATCTATTATCTGGAAGGAGAGTTATCTGGTGCGGGCATTGAATCACCAAGGCCGTGGAAGAGTGGCGGCAGAAAAGTCGCACCGCGGTCAACGAACCTAGCTCGCAACGTGTATTCAGTGAACATCATCCGTAGAACTTGCCGGGATCTTCTGGCTGACTGTGCGCTGCGCACTGTGCAGCACAGCGCTCTCTGAAGAAGCTCAAGGCTCTTGAGCGCTGGCAGCAGATTTCATCGAAGGATTTCTCGCTGAGAAATCATTGATTTCCGCGGCGGAAGTTACAAGCGAATTCTTGGAACACTCCTTCGAAAATCCCGGTAGTCCATCCGGGTCCACTTGGATTGAGTTGGTCATCCCCGCTGATGAATTGGAAATGCGCTAGAGGGACGGAAGGGAGCTAGAACACAGCATTCTTCGAGTTAGCATTAATCAATGAAGCTTCCTCTTAGCTTTCAGCCAAGTTTTGTCACATTGAACCGATGATTAGGAGATAGTTGAGAGATTTCGGTGGAGTAATTCCGGTTGCGATTTCTTGTTGTTGTAAGCGCCAGATAATGTCATTGTATCGTATCTATATACGTTGGTGAACGTGAGAGTGCGTCGATTGCAGTGTAATCGTATTATTAGGATGAAGAAAATGGATTTACCGCATCCGTCTTGGAACATTGCAAACATCTTGGAAGCTGCGAATTGCTTGTGTTCGATTTGGAATTATGGTATTTCGATGGCGATATTAGTATTGAATTATGGAATTCAGAAATTCTGTTAGAGGGAAGCAAGGAATATATTATTGAAAGTGGCTGTATTTTTTCCTTCTTCCTAGTCGAATGAAGAACTGTTCGAATTGCGGAAATAGATTTTAGAACATAAGCAAAACAACAATTTAATATTTTCAAAGATTCAAGAAACAAATGACGTGACACCTCCTCCCGTAGGTGGAGTGTGGGCATATGATCGAACTTTTCGGTAGGAGTGGTCACGTCCTCGGTGATTAGAAAAAGGTTTAAGAAACTGACGCAATAGTTTGAACCTAATTTCAAGAAAAGAAATTCAATTTGATTTTACTGCTGATTGCATGGTATATTAGATGATTGGTCACTTTTTCATTAGAAAAAAGTAAAAGGTTGTAGTAAAGTTTTCTTGTTGAGTTAGTGTGTTTTCTAGTTTCTAGATACGACTAGCTTTGAAAGTGAAGAGTATACTGAAGGTGTATTATCGAATAGGAGTGATCGAGAGCAACCAACCACCACGAAACTCAGCGAAGATCGGTTTAGAGCGCAGCTCAAGCAGAGTATATAGTTTCCGCCGGTTCAAAGCCACAACTGTCTCTTTTTTAGCGACCTAAGATCTGCGCATAAACTTGAAAGTACACCCGTCTATGTACCTAGCATAGTGGTATACGAGGCAAGAATTGTGGATCTTTCAAGAAAGGGTTTCAGGGGTTAGGGAATTTCACGAGAGAATGCAGGAAGAACGAAAGTAAGAAAAAGAGGGAGTGCTCATAGAAAGCTGAGAAAGGAGGAGAGAGAAGGCGAGAGGAAATGGCCTTTTCCGTCTTCCAACGTTGCAGCCTTGAGAATATAGGTTGAATCAGTTCCAGGTGGAGGAGAAGTGTCGGAGGGACGGAGTGAGTAGCTGAATACTTGGGTCTCACCCAAGTATTCTTCGATAAAAGTCGCGAAGTACCTTTGTGTTACGAGTCACCCTCTTTGCAGTCTCAGTCCACTTCGTGCACGTATACCGGGTGTTTCCACCTTTTGGAAATAAACAAAAATAGCACGTCCCCCAAGACTAGAATAAAAAAATGACACAACTTATTTTTCTAAAAGATAATCTCTATGTCTTTTTGTTTACTTTATCCACAAACAGATTTATGGAACACAATAAACATTGTTTTATCGTAGAACTGGTTTTTATGAAGTCAGTATACGATTGGACCAGTTCCTAATCAAATAGCATATATTAATTTCATTTTTCTCGTGCAAGAGGCAAGGCGCTAATGAGCAAAACTTCCTTTCAAGATATTTAATATTTGTCTTGATTATGAGAAAACGCAATCTATTCTTTACTTCTTCTTCTTCTGGTTTGAAGAATGAAAAATTGATGGGTGGTTTTTCATTCTATTCCGCGAAGAACAACCTTTGCACGATTTTTCAACAAGAAATTCTTCTGGAATTTGATGTCAATATTTATTGAAATATTCTGGTGAGACATCAGGTATAATCGGTATAATGATCGTTTGAGATATAGCGATTGCCGCGATGGTAACCTCGTCGATTTTTCGTAAATTCCAACACATTCTTGGCGTAACTGAGGAGGCATGCAAGCAGAAGAAACGTGCACCACGCAAGTGGCGATCGTCAGGTCGAATCGGTAGACCTTAACGGATTTCCGAAGACCGAGTCAATCCGGATGATCAGGGAGTTTGCTGCATAGGTATCTACCAGTCGCGCCTCCGGAACGCAATGAAAACGCCTGTACAGCCGAGGTTCGCGTGCAACTATCTTTTCTATCTACGTGTAAACGTTACTTAGCGCTCGACGTGTTACTCGTGTCCTATGGTGCGGGACGCTTTCCTCGAAGATATCGGTAAACGTCGCGTGAGGAAGTTGATTTGCGTACAGGTTTCCGAAGCTCTGATAAAACCGACCTTTTTAGTCTGATTCCCCTCTCTGTTAATCTGAGATCTTCTCTTTCATTTCTTGCACTCGGATTTCGTAAATTATATACAGACAAGGGTAGAAACATGTGTATTAGAGTCAGAAAGTTATATAAGACGATATAATATAAAACTATATATCCTATCTTAAAAAAGTGGTGTCACGAAATGTCTCGAAAATCTCGCATACATTGTTGTTGCAAACCTGATTGGCTTTTGAATGACTTGAAGTTGAAAGAAGAAAAACAAACTAATGACGCAAAAAAATCCTTAGAATTATTAAAAATCTCATTAAATTCCACAAAATCTTTCAAGAATCATAAAAATCTTTTGAATTCCTCGAATTGAACTCGAAATTTCATGAAAACATTAGAAATCGCTTAAAATTCGTTGCATTCTCTTAAAGTTTTTAGAAACCTCATAATTTTCCTCGAAATTTCAAAACATTTCAAATCCCTTAAAATTCCCTACCTTTAAAAAATCTCTTAAAGTTTCATGAATTCCCTTCAAATTACGCGAAATATACACTGTTAGAAAAATTCATACAACTTTACACCATTGGTGTACAGTTGTAAACGCCTGGTGTGAAAAATCGGTGTGACTTTTGACAGGAATAGTTAGATATACACTATTCGGTGTGACTGTGATTTTGATTAAAAAGCCGCACTTATTGGCTCCCTGTGCACGCAGCAGACATTGGCTTCCCGCTGGAGAAATGTTGCCATTGGTCAAAATTTGGCGCGCGATTCAAAATCGAATTGATTTAATTCGATTTGGAATCGCGCGCCAGATTACAGCCAATGGAAGGATTTCTCCAGTGAGAAGTCAACACGCGCTGCGCGCGCCGGGAGCCAACTTTGAGAACACACACTATTCGGTCTTGTTACCACACCGGGGTAGTGTGAGAGTACAACATTCACACCACTTCGGTGTCATAGGTCGCACCGATTTCTAACAGTGTATCCTGAAAAAAATACCTTAAAATTCCACGAAATCTTTTAAAAATCCTAAAAATCTTTAGAACTTTGTAGAAATCACTTGAAAATTGATGTAATGAACTGTCTCTAAAATCTCGCATAAATTTTATTATTGTTTCAAATCTGCTCTCTAAATTTGAATCAGCGAAATTTTATTGGTTTTTGAATGACTTGAAGTTGTAAGAAGTAAAAGAAATAATCGTGCGCGTAGCGCACGTGTTGGTTTGCTAGTAATATAAAACGATATATATTATAAGACGATGAACGTCGATTTGGGTCGTGATTAGAGAGACCATAACACAGGGTAAAGTTAAATTCCTTTTAGTCAGAACTTTCCTCGTTTTCCATGTAATGGAAGGCAATTTTTGCATTAATGACATATCCAAGCACCTCCACTTTATTATGGAAAAAATTACCCGAAAAATGCTCGTCGTGCAATAAATTTAAATTAGCCGCTTTTTATTTTGCTCAGGTTACGAGTAAAATTTTTTATAGATCACGTAAAAGGGCGAAGTTCTGCAGTCTAAGTTCATTGGAATAGACAGAAAAGATGATTCAGTTGTGAGGTTTAAAATTGTAACTGAGCTATATCAGAAATGAAATTCAAGTTTTAAAAGGTTGCATTTGAGACAAGTTTTTATTGTGGTTTCAAAACATATGATGCGAGGGAAATCTTTTCTTCTTCTCGAAAGTGCTTTCCTGTTTTTTTTTATATATATAATGACTAAATGTGGGTCTACGGTCAAACTTCTAAGAGAGTTTGTGTTTTATTCACGCTACATATGGAAGTCTCCTCACGAAGTCCTGAAATGGACAGTTTTAAAGTTTGCTTAAAAGAAAACTTTCAACTCGAATGGGAGGACCTTGGATTCTTAATAGTTTGAAATAAGTTTCATAGAAGTAAAACCATGAAAAGACGCGAATTATTCTGTTTCGCCCTTATGGTCTGCTAGATCTTGAAACTTTTGACCTAATTCAGGTTTACTACCAGAAAATAGACGATTCAAGATTCAGTGTAGCAGAGCAAAGCTTACTGCCTTTCGCGCTTAGAAATAAGACGCGGTATCTTCTGATGGTTAACTTCCTACGTGCATTATACTAGGTCTTGGAGAATACACAGGGTGTAGATATGCGCGTAAAGCCGTCAGCTATTAAGGTACACCCGTCTTTCCGGGAACTCTGCCGACTTCACTGACTTTACCAAGTCTTTTCTTTTTTTACTGACTTTAATTGAGGCTCCGTAAAACTCAAGAGATCTCGCTTACGCTTCTGTTTCGCCGATGTAGCATCCAGGTTGAAAAGAGTTTATGCTTTTATTGCACGGATGCTGTCTATGTACTTCTGTCTACGACTTAGCTACCCTCGTAAAAAAACAATATCGAGGGTCGCCTTAACTTGCTCCCTTTTCTCAAGCTTCCGTCTATAAATGTAGACTGCCAATCGTCAAGCGTGCGACTACCACATCAAAAAAAAATAATTAAAGACGAGAAAAGCCTGAAAAAATATTCTAAGTTGTTTATGATCATCCAACTGATTTTCTACATACACCATGCCCCTAATCAAGCCGATTCACAGGTTAATATTCCTGCATAGAGGAATTAACGCTTCCAGCGTACAATAAACTTGAACCCACTTGCATAAGCTTTATAAAACCAATTCAACCGAGATATCAAATTTTATATTGGAATTTCTCCAACCACCTTATGTTCAGGTTTTAAAGCCTCAGGACTCGAGTTCTAAACTAAAACCACCCGCCTCTTACGATATTCCGGTCTGGTACAAAGTGTCTTTTTGTTGGGTAGTATGTATAGAAGCCATTAATAACGTAACTTTATGCACTAGAATTTTAAATGAACGACATCTAGATTGCTGGAACGCAACAATGTATGTCTATTAAAGATACAATATCGACGTATACTATTTTTAAACTAATTTTCAAACTAATCTCATTTCTTGAAACTAAAAAGCTAACTTCAATCAGAGGATTTTGAAATACAGTTTATTTTGTTTGATTAAATTCAATGAGAAATTAAAGTTTTCTGATTGCATTCTATGTACAATATCATCCATCAGATACTAAAGTATCTGTAAAAAACAAACATGCTCTGAATAAGATTTTATAGTAAGTTAGTAAAGTTAATTATTTCTTCTTTGACAGTGTTAAGTTTATATAGAAGCCTTAAAAAATATAAAAGCTTCTGGAAACTTTCTAGAAAGTTCAAAAGACGTTAGATTACGTGTTCTTGGATAGGGTAGCGAAGTTATCAACTCCTCGTAGATATACTTACCTGTGTTTCTTCCCGGCCCGATCGTTTCGTCCAACTTCCGGGTCATTAATTTACATTAGGACATTTTTCATGAACTAGAGTTTGGGATCTTCGCTCCAAGGAAATTGCGCGAGTCGCGCGACTTTTTACCAGTCTTCCCTTCTTTGCCTCTGCCTCCAATTCGGGAAAGGCAAGGTGCTGGTTCTGTTTCTTATCGACGACGTGAACAGGTCTCTTACATACCTACTTAGCACAAAATCAAGAAACGAAGTGGAATTAAGTACTTAGAGACTCGGAAGCTCTGCTCTCCGGAGTTGAAATGAAGAAATCAATTCACTGTCTTTAAAGAGAAAAAAAACTTCTTGGGCTGGAATATGAAGCCTTAACTTCTTCTCGATCTGATTAATTTTTTCTTTTTATCGTTTTAATATATCGATCTCATCTATCTAAATACATAATTAATTTTCAAGAAAAATGAACGACGTGATATGTCAAGATTTTGCACATCCGCAAATTTGCTCAATGAAACATATTAGAAATATTATGAATATATTATTTAGACATTCTCGCTTCATGAAGAGCGGTAATTGTCGAATATAACTTTTACTGAGAAGCATAACCCGTAGCCATAATCAACAGTGCGTATAGAGATACTACAGAAAGCTGTTACCACATTTCTTTATAGTTGTATTAATTCTGAGTAGTTGCTGCTCAAAGGTCGCATTGATGCTCCAAGGATATTTTTATTATCAAAATGGATAAAATGGTTCTCATCATGCAATAAATTGAGATTAAAACTGTATAGTGTGGGTATATAAAATACGATATAAAATTGAGAATTGCTAGTGGAAAATTTCCTCAATATTACTTTAATTAGTTTATTGGCATACATATATACATATATCTATACGGCATGTATGCATTTAGGGAAGATTGATTTTATAATTACAATAAACAGCAACTCTATTCACAATTGGTCCCAAGTTGAAAGATCTTGCATCAATAACTTAGCTATAGATATACCTCCTGCAGTGCTTGGAGTACATGCTATCAATGAACAAGCTACTTGCCTGTTAAGATCGTGACATAAAACATATTACGTCTATAACTTGTATCCACCACGTTGCTACATACAATCTACTGGTTTCACCGCTTATTTGAACATGCGTCTAATTACGTGGTAAAGAATATTTCGTAATTTAATGGGGCAAAGAGTGTTGTCTCGTAAATATTTTCCATTTGTTAAAACAATTCTGAAAATCATGAAAGACTCATTACGATGATTTTAAAGTTGTATCTAGATAATTATAATTGATTGTAATTATTTTGAAATTCATGTTCAAGTACATGACTTTTTATAAAAAGATAGCTACTTCATGTTTATAATTAAAAACGTATTTTACGATGTAATTAGTGTTAATAACGAAATTTTTTATATTTCAGACATTACTTTGCATATTTTAAAAAGGTTGGTTGTACAGAAGTTAAAAGTGCAAAGGTTGAAAGGATGTACAAATAATTACTAATTCTCGTGTAAACTCGACTTTATAGTTGAATCTAACTGTTTAATTAGAATTCAACTACCTAAATTAGCAACAAATCAGAATTATTATTAATACTGAATATGAACTTAAATATTATTAATTAAGTATAGCTTGGTAGTAATTATGTTGTGCATATCACGTAGGCAATAAAATTCACCTCTTGCGAGTACGTTTCTGAGGATATGATTTGAGAAAGGAAAAGAATTTGGTAATTTCACAGATACTAGGGTATTAGAGCAAATATCCAAGTAAGTTTAATTCGATTGAATACTTTCTAAGAGGCTTTTGATCGTTTTGTTGCAGCATACTCTCACGGGCCATTGCGGAAAAGTGATGGCGGCGAAGTTTCTTGGCGAGCCGACAAAAGTAGTCACAGGCAGTCACGATCGCACTTTGAAAATCTGGGACCTCCGCAGCAGAGCTTGTAAGTTATGTTAGTTATGCATACATCTACTGTCGAAAGAAGGAAAAATAATTCGCATAGACTTTAGCGGATGATTCAAAATTGAAAAGCTTGAGGCTGAATAACAAATCTATTAGGCAAATACAATTCCAATTTAATTTAAAGAGACTCATCATTTTAATCTAATTTTATTTCATTCCATTTTAATTGTTTATAATTAAAAACTACTCCATAAAGATTTTTGAATTACTTGAAGTTTTATGAAGGAAATAAATAAAATAATCGTGCGCGTCTTGATTTTCCCTCGT
Organism: Synergus itoensis; assembly: GCA_904066005.1. Taxonomy (NCBI): domain Eukaryota; kingdom Metazoa; phylum Arthropoda; class Insecta; order Hymenoptera; family Cynipidae; genus Synergus; species Synergus itoensis. The sequence goes on along the minus strand of CAJFCP010000036.1, from coordinate 2,133,712 downwards.
CCTTTAAAATTTCGTTAAAATCTCTAAAAATTCCTAGAAGCCTCTTGACGATTCTTAACATAAAATCTCTCAAAATTATTAGAAATCTCATCAAATTCCATGAAATATTTTAAAAATCATAAAAATCTCTTGAGGTCTCTTAAAATTTCTCGAAATTTCACGAAAACATTCGAAATCGCTTAAAATTCCTTGAAATCTTTTTAAATTCTTAGAATCCTATTAATACTGTTCCTCAAAATTTCAAAACCTTTAAAATCCCTTAATATTCCATAAAGTTCTTAAAAATCTCTTAAAATTTTATGAATTCTTTTAAGATTGCGCAAAATATCCTGAAATTCCTTAAAATGTTGCGAAATTTTTTAAAAATCCTAAAAAATCCTTTTAAAATTCCCCTCGGAAAAAGTGAAGTAACGTAGTATCTCTAAAATCTCGCATACATTATTGTTTCAAACTTGCTCTCTAAAATTAAACCAGCGAAATTCCACTGGTTCAGATTAAGAGAGTAATTAGCTTTTGAATGACTTGAAGTTGTAAGAAGTAAAACAAATAATCGTGTTGGTTTACTGGTAATTATAAACACTGCTATTTCAATAAAAAATCGCCATTAATCTACCGAAAATGAATTCAAATTTCTAATAACTCCGTATAAGGGGGTATAACAGGGATAATGATTACAGGTCGACTGGTGGCGAACCAAAATTTAGATGGCGGCTAGTAGACTGGAGTCGTATGTAGTATATTGTATCCCGGCACCAGTTGTAATCACATTCTCCGTTACCCCTATTAGTCATTGCATAATGCAATACACTTACAATCATTTCGAGATAATAAAACAAACGATAAATCTGCATAGTCATTCATATGTATATTACGCTGTACTCAGGTCGTGTTGTCCGCAGAGCACAATGGGCCTGGCGTATCTTCACAAATATGACATTGAATAATACTTCGAGCTTATAATGCTGTCGTAATGATGAAGATTGCATAAAAATCGAACCTTTCTCCGCCGCCGCCAAGTTAATTACCCCGATAAGCTTCTCTCGCAATAGAAAAACTTCAACCTATTCCTTTTCTGTTCGCTTTCACTCTGAACGAATCTGCCATCCGTACATTAGCGCGATATCATTATTGAATCCGTCTATTGGAGTTAGACGAAATGGAACCCGACAAATATAAGAAAAAAAAATGAGCTTTGAAAATATTGAGAAGCTCAAGTGAAGGAAAGGAGCTTTGCTTCGCGCAACTCAATTTTAATATTAATGGAACTTGACGCGAGTATTGATGGAAATTGATGGATATTCTTTATTCAACACTGTTTCGTAATCCGCATTTTACTATTTCATTTATATTTTATAATTATATTTGCATCATGATGAAATTAATTATAAAATACTCCTTTTTCACAAAAGAGTGAGAAACCTGTTAATCTGGTGACAAATCCAGGTAGAGTTAGTGAATTGAATTTCGTTTTCTCGATAGACATTTAACAAAACCACGTGTCTCTAATTTCGCATTCCGAACAATAGTGAACGCTGTACGAGAGGCGTGCATTGAAAAGAGAGGTCCACGAAAGCTGGGATAACGTGAATGATATTAATTTGCAAAGTCCACCGAACAGAAACCTCGTTAAGGTTTCATCCGAGCTTGTTCGCCTGTTCGAAAACGAGTTTTGCAGTTTTAATTTATCGAGTTAAACGTTTGCTTTAGTGTAGTTTTACTTCCTATCTCGCGAGTTGACTGTGTTGCTGACTAACGTTCGAGTTCAGTCTTTGGCCACCATCTTGGTGTCGCCTTGCTTAATTTACGTTTATTCTGTCAATTCAATCTCCACCTTCTGCAAGGTTTTAATTATCTTAGCTTTTTTCTGAAGCGCCACTAATTCACTAGGTTTCTAATCCTTTTTTAATCCTATAGCTTTTCTAGTCCTTAGAAACCTAGATTCATTGATTAAGCAGCCAGGAGAGGAGGTACTGATACAGGGTGGCCACATGTCAAGGAAGTCAGGGAAATGTCAGGGAAATGCGAGTAGTTGTCAGGGAAAATATAAATTGACATTGATGCTATGTTATTTTTTTAACAGATTTTAGAAACTTTCCAAGGATTTCGGAGGATTATAAAAAATTTCCAGACATTCTTTGAGATTTTTTTGGTTTTATAATGATTTCAAGAGATTTTCAACAATTTTAAAAGATTTTAAGAGATTTCTAGGAATTTAAAGGGATTACAAGAGATTTGTATAATATTTAAAAGATTTAGTGGAATTTTAAAGGATTTCATGAGATTTTTATGACTTTCAAAAAATGTTATGGAATTTTACAAAATGTTAAGAGGTTTTTACGTATTTTAAAGGATTTCAAAGTTTTTCATGGAATTATAAAGAATTTTAAGAAACTTAGAAGTGTTTTAAGAAATTTTAAGGGATTATAAATATTCTCGTGGAATTTTGAGGGATTTTAAAAAACTTGTAAGAATTTTAAGAAATTTTTATTTGTTTAAAGTTATTTTAAGGGATTTCATTGAAATTTTAAAGAATCTCACAAGATTTTTATGATTTATAAAAGATTTTGTAGAATTTTATGGAATTTCAAGAGATTTTCGAGTATTTTAAGTGATCTTTTCGTATTTTAAGAGATTTTAAAGTTTTTCATGTAATTGTAAAGAATTTTAAGAAGCTTTTAAAAATTTAAAGAAATTTTGACATTTTTAAAATGACTTTAGGAAATTTAAAGATGTTTTTAGGAATTTCAAAAGATTTCAACGAATTTTAAGGGATTTCAATACGTTTCCAGTAATTTTAAGAGATATTAAAGTTCCTCGCGGAATTTTGAAGGATTGTAGGAAATTTTAAGAGATTTGTAGGAATTTTAAAAGATTTTGAAGTTTTTTGAGGAATTTAAAGGACTTGAAATGATTTCGAGGAATTGTAAAACAATTAGTGAAAATTTAAAGGTTTTTTTTATAAAATATTAACAAATTTGAAAGGATTTCGTCGAATTTTATGATATTTCTACGAATTTCGAGAAAATTTAATGAATTGTAAGAGATTTCCACGATTTATACAAAATTTTTGAAAAATTTCAATAGTATTGTCCACCCTAAACGGATAACCCTCACCCCCCATTCACCCTGAGCATACCTTAAAAAATAAAACTTCACCGCTTCTGTATAGTACAGTGTTTTTGAGGAAAAACCCCAATTAAAAAAATCAGGAAAAATACATATATAGGTTTTTGTGGTCGCTGAATTCGAATCCAAGATCCGTTGACCTCCATCATATCAGGTTCAAGGTCATTTGAAGGTCAAACTGCAAAAAATCCGATAAAAAAATCCAGAAAAATACATACATAGGTTTTTAGGGTCGCTGATTTCGAATGCGAGGTCCTTTGACCTCCAGCATATCAAGTTCAAGGTCATTTGAAGGTCAAACTGCAAAAAATCCGATAAAAAAATCCAGAAAAATACATGCATAGGTGAGGGTTGTCCGTTTAGGGTGGAATTGACTTCTTATTGTTAGTAGATACTGAATGAATTTTTTTGAATTTTTTGGGCCAAAAATCTGCCTTAGAGACCCTCCCCCTTTGTCTGAAAGTCAGGGAAAAGTCAGGGAAATGTCAGGGAAATGAAAAAATTGAATCTAGTGGCCACCCTGTTATAAATTCGAATCATTGACGTACTTCTGGCTATCTCAATCCGTAAAATTTTATGCTCACTCCTTCTGACAAAAAGTGCTTGTTCCTTCCTGGCTTGAAAACAGCAAGCAACGGCAAGCAATTATTGCTAGCATGTTTTCTAGCACGTTTTGCTATCTGATAAGTGATGGCAGTGAATGCTGATGGCAGAAGTTATGCACCCCTCACAGCTGGGCCTGTGTCTAGCATCTGAAAATAAAACGGTCGATTTGTTGATCGATACATGCTGCAGCATATTAGCGAATAGATACAAGAAAGCGATAAAAGTAGTATAATAACGTATACGAGTTTTAAGTTGAAATGGAGATACGAGCACTTCAAAGCGGCATTCATGACCATACCTGTGTTTCGCAAAAACGCACTCGCATCAAACGAGTCTTATCTGACTAGGAATAGTTACTCAGTTGAAGTACTTGTCCATTCATAGCGACTCACAAGTTGCGATCCGTCCTCGAGAACTCCGCTGCTCTTCTTCACGTACGTGCGACGGAAAAATTCGTCGAGCGGAAGAGAGCAATGTCTACGCATAAATTTGTCTGCAATGTATAAAGATTCATAATGCAAGGGAGATTATTCTTTGGATAAAAGCCATGCTTGACAAATACAAAGGGGATATAAATAAACGTGTGCTGATTAACCCCCTACAACCATCTTTGTTTTATAAAATATGACGGATTTACTGTTTATTTGTATCTCAGTGTACATAAAATTTACATTTTAATTATGATAGCATGTGTAAAATTCAAGCTAGATTCATTAATTAAATATACACTAGAGAAGTTGGACACAATATAATTCTCAGAGGATTTATTGTTACGATCTTTCTTTCACTGTACGGCTGAAAACTGTAGAGTAATATTTGTGAGAAAAAGGTAAAAATACATTATCAAGATTTGCAGAAGTATTTTACCGCCAAGAAAAACTGATAATCTAACTAATAATTCCCTTGGGGAATACCACCAGGGTAGAAATTGTTCGAGGGCCTAAATCGGGTTCTAACTAGTTTGCTCCACTTTTATTAGGGCTCTAGAGCTGGAAAGTCTATCTAGCGTCTAATTAGTTTGTCACGCTGATCTATTAGAGTCTAAAATAACTTTAAAGGATTAATTTAGTAATTATGAGGTGTAAGATGACCATTTTTTCAGTATTTCATGTTTAGCTTTGTTTTCAAAATTACTGTTTTAAGAATTTTCACAATTCTAGTGAGGACCTGATTAGTTCGCCATTAGTGCCTAAATTAGGGCGCTAATACCCCATTAGTGATTTTTTCTATTAATTCTTAGAAATAATTTATCTGGCATGTGATTTCATTTCGTGTTAGGCAACATATGTTTCTAACTTTGTACAAGGGATGTTTTATTTCCCTCGCGGGTGCTATTTATCAGTTGTATATAATATATTACATTTTCTTTTATTTTATGAGATCCTTTTATGCCTAATGAATTAAATATCAGATATCTCTATTTAGGAATAAAATCTGAAATTTAGTATCTTAACTGTTAATCTCCTTAATAGTTTAAAAGCTAAAGGCGCAGTTATTAATAAATATACTTCTTTAATAGATAAAAGGGTAATAAAATGAAATAAATGAAGATAAACGTGGAATAATGTTATCTATTCTGAGAAATCGAAAGCTACTTTTAAATGTAGGATATTTCCGCGAAAGATCATGTCGTTCTTCCTCCTTTACACTAATGGCGATAGCCAGACTGCGGGATAAACACCTTGTATAACTTTAAGTTCTGCAGATACCACGCAACGTACAAGTGTGATACATAATTTCAGACAATCGACATTCGCATCGCTACTGCCGCCCCGAGATAATGTGACTTTATGCGAACGACAAGTTTACTGTGGAAGTGATATCCCATAAAAGATAGTAGATTGCCTAGGAGTAGGAAGTTGAGTTCGTAGAGAAAAAAAAAAACATAGGGAGGAATAAAGACTGTTCTCACAACTAGATGATCCCCTTTATTGTCGAGTTCATCTCGGCATGGTTACTCGAATTATTCGAGAAGTCAAATAATAACTCAGAATGGCGCCGTAATCAACGTCTTGAATAGTCACGAGAAGTGAGGGAAGCAAATGCAGAAACTATAGTACCCATGGGAAGTGGAAGACTTCTTAGTGGGAAGGTCCTCAGTTCAAATATCACAAATTATCGATATCGATTTGATGATCTAGCATTCGAGTACTACAATTACTAATGAAACCGTTTTAACATCAGATTTTAAATGTTTTCGCTGATAATGGCTGAAATTAATGCAAGCTGAGCGTAAAAAAAGTTTCATCCCTCTCACATATGTGGAACCTACCCCAATTGTTAGGGGTTCAAAATGGGAAAAGTGTCACATGTGCTAGAGGAATAAAACCTTTTTATACTCTTTTGGCATCAAATGCTGCTGTTATCAGCAATAATGTTTCAAGTTTTGAAAGTAGCCTATTTTTATTGAATTTTGAGACTTCTAAAAATACTTTAATATACATTCATGTAAATTATACAAGGAAAAGCGTGACGTCATATTTTCGTTCTATTTGCATGAAACAATCTAGTAAAAGAAAATTGAATCATATTGTCTGAAACGCTTTGTGAGTGAAACATATGTGTTTGTATAAAGTTTGTTTATTTTACTTGTAAAGTCCACGGAACACTTGAAAGTGTTTTATTACAAATTTTATTCTGTTCCGGATAGTAAAGCATCGGTCCAGAAAAGCTAACGTATGCGGGTTGTCCGCGTATCCTTTTACCTTTCTCTTTCTTTCAGTCTGCTCCTTAAGTTTACCAGTTTCCTGTGCAACGAAATTGAAGCGCAAGACGTTACGTCGACATTCCTTTCTTGCCGTTCTTCTGTCTTGAGACATACTAACCCTCCACAATCCGTGAAAAATTTTATTGTTCAAGATCTACACTTTAACTGCGTGGACTCCACAGTTACATATCTTTGAAGCTTAAAAAAAATCAATCTTACAGGAAAATATAACTGATTTGTTAAATTGCTCGCGGAGGCAAAGTTGTCGGAAGTGCCATTACAAAATTCCTCTGGCATTACTTTATTATTGCTCTAATGGCAAAAGTGACTCATAAAAGATTCATATCCTCGAAACAATGGAAGAGTTAAAGTCTTTCTGTTTAACCCATCATTTCTCAAATAAAATTATTTCGGAATATTCACGTTTTCATTGTTTAACTCTTTCCAAATTGAAAATGTATAATACCGGTCAGAATTTTAAGTTCACCTGTTTTTCGATGGTCATTTAAATTCTCGAAAATTTAATTACATCAAAGATTACAATTTTTTCTTTTAAGTAAGTTAAAGGCTTTAAAATTCTCACAAAATCTTTTAAATATCAGAAAAATCTCTTGAAATCACTTAAAATTATTATAAATCTCATAAAATTTCTTAAAACCCCATAATACTCTTACAAACCTTTTGAAATGGCTTAAAGTTGAAATCTTTTAAAATTTTTAGAAACCTCTTAAAATTCCTCAAAATTTCAAAACATTTAGAAACTCTTAAAATCCCTTAAAATTCTTAAAAGTCTCTTAAAATTGCATGAATTTTTTTAGAATTTCACGAAATATCTTAAAATTCCATAAAATTCTACGAAATTCCTCTCGAAAAATGTCTCGAAAATCTCGAATAGATTATAGTTTAAAATCTGATTGAATTTGGAATGACTTTGAATGAAATTGTAAGAAGAAAAATACGTTACTCGCGCATTGTTGAATGCGCGAGTAACGCGTCTCTTGGTTTGCTGGTATTTATAAAAAAAATTTCCTTATATTTTATAAATTAAATAATTACAACATGTGTTTTGCTTTATAAAAAATAGTAGTTGTTAGATTATTTTCAAAATTAACTACGTTTACAGTTGTATTGATGTTTAATTGTGGTTTTTTTTTTCTAAAAAAATACCGTATTTATAGTTGGGTACAGTATTATTTGAAAAACTGGTTAATTAATTATTAAATTAATTTATTAATTAGTCATAATAAATTACTTAATTGTATATTTTTAAATATTACCATAAAACTGCCTTTTTAAAACCAAGATTTTCGATGTATTTCGAGTTTAGACTCGTGATAAAATGCTGATTAACGAAACCAAATTCAAATAAACGATCGGCAAGTATCGATTGTCGAAAGTCCCTATCGATACTAACACGACAAATCAGGAGTGCGGAATAGGCATTACGATATTTCGACTTCGACTCAATCATCTTTTTAGAAATAGATCTTAGATAATATTGAACTTTTCACGTATTTTTAATACAAATTTAAGCCTTTATCTATCAGATTCTATAAAAAACCTTTTAAACCGTTCAACCTTTCACCTCTTGATTCTGACTGATAGTATATACTATCCAGATATTGAAATTATTGAAGCTCGTATTAACAGAGTGAATCAGTTTAGAAGTGGAATGGAAGTTAGACGAGTTGTGATCGTGCAAAAGATGGGTGTAAACGGAAGGCTCGTAATTTATCTAGTTTACGACCCTTCCACAGCGTATCACCCTCACATGTCTCTATTCTGACCCTTTTCGCGAGGGTTCTCCAAAGTGAAGCGACAGGAATATATTTCCCTGAACTAGACAAATTAATAGCCAGCACTAAAACATTGATGGAAGCCAAATTCTCGAAAGGGAGAAATGACTTCCGCCCTTCATGTAGTTGACATAAATGCCAATAATAATGCTCTCTAAATTTTGTTTCAGGCATAGAAACCAAATTCGCTGGTTCGAGTTGCAATGATCTCGTCACATCTGATGGATCTGGTTCGACAATAATCAGTGGACACTTTGACAAGAGGATACGGTTTTGGGATACGAGAGCTGAATCCAGTTCCAATGACATACCTCTGCAAGGGAAAATCACATCCTTGGATCTGTCACGAGGTAAGTTGAGATATTTTCCCGTTACCCGTCATCTATGGTTGAAGATTATTCCATCATTGTATATTGATTTCTTACAAATTTATTTTCTCATTAAAGAATTCCCTTAAATTAAAAGTCTTCATTAAGATGAAAATGTGCATTTCAGTGACTTTTACCTTTTGTGCTCAGGTCGCTGAGAGAATGACTTCAATTAATTCTTTCGTGAGTGCCAAGAATGAGTTTTAATAAAAATTTAGAAGAAGGAGGTTTCCATAAAATGACCCGAGGTTTTTCGTGGCGCTTTAATATAAAATCTGCACATTTCAAAAGAAGTTGAATAAAAGAGAGAATCTCCTTATTACCTTTACTTTTATCCTTGCCCCTCATTGTATAATTTTCATCGTGGCTTCTCAGCCCTAAATAGTAGTTTCACTTTGAATTTCTTGACATACTCTTCGTAAAAAAAAGTTCTCTCTGCTTTTTTGTTCAAGAAGGTAAATGTAGGTTGAAAATATGAAACTGTCTTTAGTCTCTCCCAAGTTAGTTAGCTTCTAAGACTGCTTTCGAACTTTTCGTTGCCTTCTGAAACAAATTTCAAATCCGAAGCAGTTCAAGCGTGCAGTCTAAAACGCGATGTTCACGTACCTTGAGGGAAAGTAATTTAAGTTGAATTTTAGGGTCTCTTCCTCGTATACAAGGGAATTCATGCAAATTTTCTCTGGTTTATTTTCAGACGCAAATTATCTTCTAAGCTGTGTCAGAGATGATACGGTTAAGCTTCTAGATCTGCGAATGAAACAAATCGTCGTTTCTTTCAGGTAAGTTTTTTTTTAGATTCAAAATTAGACACTGTGGCTAGTCAGTCGTTTAAAAGCGATCCTTCATTTATTTACTTTGGCGAAAAATTCGAATTTAGACAAATAAATACTGCGTGGACAAGGGATTTTCTGTTTTAAATGTGGTAATTTAAATTCAATTTAATTTTTGCTTTATTGACATGCTGCACTAGATTTCGAAATCCAATTTTGGTTACTTATCGTTTTACGTTTGTGAAATGGCAGGGTTATTTCGCACTGGTGTGGTTTTAGATGCAATTCTCTCGGTACTGCGGTTTGGCCAGATTACAATGCGTTGCTTTGCAGATAGTGACGGCCGTCTGTCAATCACTCGCATCACGTGGATAAAAGTAAAGGCGAAGCTTCGCGGTTTTTAATTAAAATATTCCCTGGCGCGATGCAGCATTCTCTATCGGTAACCAATACACGAATATTGACAACGAATTTTCGAAACGTCTAAACTGTAATGTGATAATGAAAAATTAATTTCAATTTTACACTCTTCCTATTTAGCATCAAAAGAATAATGGCTTGATACGAATAATTTATAACTATTTAAAATTAAAAGCAGCATAATATAAATATATCAAATAAAAATTTCCTAAGTCTAGACAAGACTTATAATTTTGCTTCCTGATGTCATTAAAATTGCACATGCTATCGCACTAATTCGTTTCCTGCTCATTACATCGTTGTTGATGAGAAAAAGACCACTTTCAGAAAAAAATTATATGTTTTGTTTTACGCTGATATGAAAGTAGAAAAATTAATTTTTTGCGATGTGGAATCGTTAATAATTCGAAAACGCGTGTCGTTCTTGAATATAAATTATAAACAATACTTGCTTGAAACCTGTTAGCAAATGAGTTTTCGATGAGGAAGTTGGATTGTTTCCAATTGAAAATCATAAAAACTGTTGGCGACTGACTAGCCTCTATATAATTACTTGCCATCTTCTCGTGTAATTACTTACCTTTAGCACTGTTCTGTTAAGCAGAAATAAGAACGAAGATAAATTCTTCCGAAGAGTCGTTTCGCGTTGTGCGTTTTACCACAGTAAACTTACGATTTCGTTGAAATTTAATTATCCGATGGCTTTTCAGTGCTGACGGTTTCAAAGTGGGCTGTGATTGGGCTCGGGCTACTTTCAGTCCTGATGGCCAGTATATTGCTGTTGGTTCTTCCGATGGATCCATCTACGTCTGGTCTGTTGTGACAAGCAAAATTGAAACTGTGCTGAAAGATCACTCGTAAGTGCTTTTTGTTAAACTCATTTAATTACCTTTTTTCTCTTAGTTTTAAAACTTTTCACTTTTAAATATTTGATATTAATTACGATATACAAATATTAACTCACTACTTCACTCTGCTAACTCGAAAAATTGAGATAAATTAAAAATTGAGATAGATTATACTCAGCTTAAGAAAAATAGTTCAGATTTTCCATTAGGAATAATTTTTAAGTGTTTTCCTGTTTTAAAAATAAAGTTAAAATTTCCTTTCTTAAAGAAATTCAATCCCAACATTGTAAAATGTCAAATCGCACTTTCAATATCAGAAAACGATTCGCCTACGGCTCAAAATCAAATATGCTACTCGCACCTCAACAACTGTTGGCTTTTCTTAATAAAGTGAACATAAAAGATGGTACGAATAAGATTTTACGAGAAGGGATTTATAGAGTAATTTTCATACACCCCAAACTTCTAGAGAAACGTGCTTTAGACTGTGGTAGAAACATGAGTCTTTTCAGAGGGGGAGCTTTCAATGAAAAAAGTGAACTTAAAAATCACTTTTCAGTGCTACCATCGATCATTCAGTAACAAATACTAAATGTGCATTCAACCGCAGATTCCATTTGCGTTAATATTCATTGGAATATAAATCAAACCCTAAATGTTGCCCAAAATTTTCGATTTTCATTAATTAGGCCTTATTTAAAATTGGATATCATTTGTATATTGCATTTTAATAAAAGATACATTTTGATACACTTTAAATCTAAAGAGTCTTCATACTTTATGACATTCTTTGATCCCAGCTACGAATATATTGGTGTGATATACAACACATACATAATAAGGCTACCAAGAGTTAGTAATTCTATCAGACACTTCGAAAGAGTTGCGCATACCTACCTGACATGAACAGTTCTAGAACTCTTTACTTCTCCCAGTTGAGAAGTCAACGTAAGGTGTACGAAAAGGTATATACTTGATACAGAAAATATTCGACCTGAATTCCTTCACTTCAACTTTCGATGGGGTATCGAAGAAGACTCGAGATATCGAGGATTTATACTACACTTAAACTTGGAAGCTCGCTTACTTACGGATGACGGTACTATTGAAACTGTCGCTTTCAAAGACGCAAGCATCAAAACCACATTCCAATATCCATATATCAATCCTCAGACGAGGAAAAGTATTTTACCGGATCACATCGAGAAATCGATACTAGAATAAAAAAGAATGGAGTTTGAATATTTAATGAACATTTATATTTGATGGAAATATTTGTTGACTACTAACTGTTCAGAATTAGCATGATGCCTCTTTCAGAGAGAAAGGACGTTTCAAGGACATTAAAAATTACCAATTGCGTGCCCTGACTAAATCAGCTTAACCGTATCAAAAAAATGTATTTCAAGGACTAGTCACGATCACGCGGAGCGTTTTACTGTCATTAGTTTTACCTCGAGTGTCACGCATTACTCTGGATCATAATTCGTACGTTGAGAGCCATACTTAGGATTCTGAAGCCCAACTTAATAAGTGCTTCGCCTTCATCTTTTCGCTTCATTCTGTTGGGGAGGATTCGTTTAACGCCCTGGAGCGAAATTCACTATCGTAAAAACAATTGGTTTTAACAAATGAAGAAACGAGTGACATGGTCCCCGGGTTAGGATCTAGAATCAGATGGCTTATTACTGAGCAGCGATCCATGTTCTAATTCAGAATTAAGTATCGCGATTCTCAGCGTGTACCAATAGGCAAGACTCGTTTAATGTGGGGAAATTTGGGTTACCGCACCCCGGGACGCCGCAAGGGTTGACTCTTGGATAAGATTCCCCCGCACCCGAGGCTATAGATACGAACAAACAAAGATAAGACGTTGAAAAGATAAAGGCCGCCGGCTCTCCTGAACATGCTTGCCAAAAGCAATATTTGCTGCTTTCGAAACCAAGAATATCTCCTGTGGAGATGAACCCTGACGGCTGGTTTCTGTCTTTCTTCGAATTAGGGATGAATTCCACGTGTCACAATCTGAAATAAAAATAATACAAATACTTAAAACAAATAATGGATATGAACTTAATTATTTTATTATTTTATTATTTATTAATTTAATTTTATTATTTCTTTCTTTCTTAATTATTCGAATTGGAAGGTTCCTACACCCGGTACCAAAAAATTTTTTTGATTTTTAATTTTCGGGTACGGATTTGTATTTTAAACAGTAAACATTACGTTTACAATGAACAATAAACATTACGCTCACAATAAACGGCATGCTTTGTCATTCATTGATGTTTATGATAATTTAAAAAATTCTTATGTTATAATGTCTTAATCCTCAATAATTTGAATTTAGTCTCGAAAATAATCCTGTTTTAAGGATGTAAAATGAATTAAAAAATATCTAGAAAAATTATAGAAGATTTCAGGATATTTTGAAATATTTTTAAGAATTCTGAAGATTTCAAATGATTCTACATTGTTTCAAGATATTTTTTTAAGTATTTTAGGAGATTGCAGATGATCTCATTAAAGCGGTTTCAGAGATGTCAAAAGATTTCAAGATATTTCAAAAAATTTTATAGAAATCAATGAATTTCAGGCGATTTAACAAATTTGAAAGAATTCAAACGAATATTAAAGAAATATCAAAAAGCTTTGAGTGATTTCCAGGAATTTTAATATTTTTTGCAGGATTTCAACAAATTTCAAAAGATTTCAGGATATTTCGAAATATTTCAAGAAATTCAGATTTCAAATGATTCCACTAAAAATTGACTTAAACTTAAATTCAGCCTAAAAAAAAACCTTTCTCTCTTGTAGACGAAGGTTTATTGACTCTTATTAGCTAAAAATATTTATTATTATGAATGTATAATTGGGTAAACTAAATTGCTCTTATAGTAAAGTATCACATGCCCTTAAATAACCAGAAAATCAGGAAACTCTTCTGAATTCTTTTGAAATTCTTTGCGATAGCGAGAATCTATTTTCTTATAATCGCAACCCTTTTTTTTATGACAGGATATGAAACCCTTATTGGGGAATGAATCCACCCACACCTTACTGTCTATTTCTGTTTACCCAAAAAATAAACCTGGAGAAGCGTATCCTGGCCTCCTTCGAATTAGGAACGAACCCGGCGTGTTGGGATCTGAAAAGCTAATAAGAAGATAATCCCTCGTGGTTATTCTAAGCGTGTCGATGTAACGGGAATCTTGGAGAGCACCCAATGCTTATCAGGGCTCCTGCATAGAGCCGCCCACGGGTCAATCCTAGGGCAGCTTTAACTGCAATAAAAATTTATTTCGTGCCGATGCCGTGAGACGGGGTGCGGCGTGGCTAGGAATTAAATTATCGAAACGAGCAAGACGTGGGTGTGAGAAGAAGAATGAAAACCAATCTCTCTCCGAACGCCCTGTAGATCGACATCGGCTGATCTCATTGTCTCGCTGCGCGAAACGAAGCGCATCGAGTGAGATCGATCGCCTGGTGGCACTTTTCGCTACTTGATTTCGTTTTCCCGGCAATGATTCCAGAGTCCGGCGCGATATTATGTCATTTGTCTTCGTTCTACCCTCCAACGGGAGTGCGATCCCCATTCTCTTAAAATTCTTCCACTTCTACTGTCTCTTTCCCTCCCCCAACACACACTTGCTTGCACACAGTAATCCACCCTTTCTCTTACTCTTATTTCCTTCCGTTCGACTATTAGATTGCTCTGGATACCTTGCTCTAAATCTCGCTCGAATGCTCATTAAGTAAAGTCGAAATCTCCAATGATTGAATTCCTCGCGAATATTTGTTCATGCACCAAGTTTTCGACGGCAAATGAATTTCGATGGCGCGGACAATGAGTAGTGAAATTTAAGTCTGGAAAATTGCAGAGGCAGGCATGTCAATTTAGAATTTTCCGTCGCTAAAATCGTTAAACATTCTGTCATTGGGAAAACCTCAAGTTTTCACTGTAAAGTTTCCCGCAGTATGTGTCCGAAATATATATATTAAAAATTTTGGAAATGTGACAGCATTCTTCTAGTAATTCATAGAAGCTTCATCATTGACTGAAATGTCTAGAGATTTCCACTTCCTGCTTTACGTCGACATTCATTGTTACAACCTTACGAAAAGTCTATTTTCTCCCCCTTGGTGTATAATATACTATATCAGTTGGATGTATTTAATTAAGAAGAGGTTTTGGAAACGTTATGTCAAAATGCTTAATAATTGGATGTTGTGGAGTGCTTTTGACAATTGTTAAGAGTCGAAAGCGGATTTTGTGGGGACTTTGTTACAGTAGAAACATTGGGTGAAGTTTACGCAGATCTCTAGGTAGTTGGTGAAATTTCTGTAGGTGTTGGTGAAACTTTGCCATTTGTACAACCACGAGACGTTAACCGAGCTGCTTGGTTTCGAGTTTCGCCTTTTCGTAGGGAAGGTGCGACGTCGTTTCTCAGTCTACCCGCGATCCGACGACGCAGCGACGACGCAAAACTCACCGCGTATCACCGCGTGTAATTAGACGACTGGTACGGCTTCTCGGTGTTAAACGAGTCTGCGGTATGGGAGGACATGGGGCAAATTTAATGGCGACGTGGCACGAAATAGAGGCAACGATCTGCTGCTATACGCTTATCTCTACAGGTAGATTAGTCCTCTTCCACGCACCACGAGTAAGAGAATGAGATGGAACAAACATTGCTATAGACATATATATGTGCAAGTGAAACTTTATAGCTTTTTAACTTTAATACTTAGTCTCTTGCGAGGATGAAACATTACGAATAGGGGAAGAGGTCGAACTAGGCAACATTACTCAATATAAGTGTTAAATAATTCTTAATACGTTCAGCTAGAAATATTAATTGTTAACTTCAGCTTATCCTTTAAAAATATTGACATAATAAAGTATGTTAGAAATTGAAATTATAGGTATTGCGAAACATTCATTAGGGGCTCTAAAAACTTCTTTATGGTAATGAAGCAATTGTCCAATTTTGCCAAATTAATAGTACGTTTATGATTTTATATATAGAATTCTAACGGGATTGAAACCGTAATTGTTTTTACTCGGGAAATTTTTAAGTGATTGATTATGTTTTAAAAATTATATTAGGCTGGGAAATGAGTGACCTTATTGTAGAGAATTACGTATCGCGTTCATCTAATTATTATCATTGAAGATGTTAAATTCTTGCATAAATTTCAGGAAACTCTCGCAGAGCGAAATGTAAATTGCTCTTGACACGATTCAAAATCAATTACTCTACTCTCTCGATGTAGATCCACCTTCCGTCGATATTTTGACTTGAGTGGCGTATTCCCTCTTGAAGCAATTTGCCATCCTTCTTAGTATTGGGTGACCGTTCAGTGTGTTATTTACTCTAGAGAAAACGTCGATTTAATCATCTTGCGCATTGTCATTTATCTCCTTTGAAGCAAGAGAACGATCCTTTTCCCATGAGCACCCTATTGCATGTTGCTATTTACAATTGGAACACAGCTTAATTACTCAACGTTGCAATTATTAAAGGATATTTTCCGACATGTCCATTTACTGAAGAAGATTTTTAATGATGTATCCGTGTACGTTTTTAATTAGACAAGAATTTTATCTCAGATTCTCATCTTTCGCGTAATAAGGGAATCTGCAGTTTTGAAAAAAGTAAAACTTAAATTCTTTATTTGATTTGTACGTGTACAGATTTATCAACCAAGACAAGAACAATAAATGTAAACGTTTTACGAGGATGTGAATATTCTATAACTTTGGAAATAGGCATTACAGATTTTCCTTCCTAGCACATCTATAGATTATTTTTCGAGCACGTACAAAACGTTCATCTCATTTTATAATTCATATGAAGGAAGTACGAATCTCCAGTGAATACACAAGAACCCCTACTTTGAAGGTATAAAATGGTAATTCAGTATTTTTAATCAGAGAGGAAAGAACTTTTCGTAGCTGCATTTATCGATTTAATATATTTTTAAAAATGTCTATCTTTTATTAAGATTGAATACTCCTATGTAATTTAATACAATCTGTACCACGTTACTGTTTTAAATAGTGGGTGTTCATATTAAAATACCTTTTTGATATAATAAACAGACTGTAATTTATCTTTATAAATCGTGACGAAGACTTGCCTTCCTGAACTCCCTGTGCCCCGGTTTAAGTGTAATAATAAGAAAGCCACTCATGCAAAGTATTTTTTTCCTTTTTTGGAGGCTTGTATTAGAGACGTCAATCCATAATACGGAAGTGCCGAGACTTCAATAGCAGTTTACTATCGGCCTTTGGCCCAAATATCACGCGAGAAAAGTCATTATAATTATATATCTTTCCTCCTATTCCGGATTAAGTCATCGACCCTTTGCGTTATGGAAGCCATGGAAAAAAGTATGTTAATGAGAGCTGCTTTTGAAGAAACCACCAGTTTCCAGCTTAATTATAAAACATTCATACAATCTTTTATACAGCATTCAACGAAACACTTTCAATGTAAAACTTTGAGTAGATCAGTGCCGTTTTAGTCAGACATTAAAATACGGTTTCATTACGTTTTCGAAAAAAAATCAAAATCAAATCATAAATTTATTTTAATTATTATTTTACTTGACGTATAGTAGCAGGAAAGTTCAGTTTTGCAGAAGATATTCATAAATGGAAAATACTGACATTGTAGCAATAACTGCAATAATCTACTCTGCGGGAATTTAAGTAAATCTGGAAATTGCCTGAGAATTGTTTTTTTTTTTAAATCCCTTCAAATTCTTTAAAATCATTGGAAATCTCTTGATATTTTCTACAATCACTTAAATTGAAATCCTTAAATCTCTTAAAAATCTTAAAACTTCTTAGAATTCTTTAAAATTTCCTTAAAATTACTTTATTCTCTAAAATTGAAGCAGTGGAAGTTTACTGATTTTCAGTTACTCTTTTCAAGATTTCATTCAGTGAACATCTACTGAGAATCAGTGAAAATTCACTAAAATTTTCAGTAATCGTCATTAAACTACTGAAAATTTCAGTGAATTTTCACTGTTTTCCAGTAAATTTTTTCCTGAATAAAATCGTAAGAATCAGTGGAATTTGACTAGGAACCAGTGAAATCAGAGTAAATCATTTAAAATATCTTGAAATCCTTTAAATCTCTGATTAAAAATGTCTTGAAATCTTACAAAAATCCTGAAACTCTTTTGAAACGTATTTCTCACCTATTTTTATCAAAAAAAATTACCTTTTCACTTTTTTAATGACAATAACTGTGATATTTCGACTTCGACTCAATCATCTTTTTAGAATAGATTTGCGTAAAGTTTAGTAGACACTGAATAGTGGACACTCTTACACTGCTAGTGTGCAGCGTAAGAGTCATTGTGTGTGGGTTTAAATCGACAAGGACGGCGATAAGGAACAAATTCTAAGGATAGTTTCTAAAACGATGGTTTGTAAGGTAGAGCTTTAAACAATATCACCCTAAGTCAGCCAGTGTCACGCCACTTACGTTACTTTATCACAATTACTATATGGCTATTAAGATATATCGTTTAAGAATATCCGTAAGGGCCTCTTGCAGGCATAGTTATACGACTTTGTCGATCAATTAAAAGGTTTTCAATGGCTGCCCATAAACGGGCAAAGGACCTGGATACAATACATAGCCTCTCATCGAGCCTCCAAGAATCTAGCGCCGGGAACGTCGGCTCGTTCCAGTCATTACGATGCTTTTATGCATGCTACATTAGGGTGAAGGGTTATGGGCGTTGTTAGTCACCCGCGCGAATCGTGGCACGAGGATTCTCCACAACGTAATTTTCATTAAGATAGGCATTGTGCACACGCCTGTATGTTACCTATTTCTTTTCTGACCAACCTCACTAACGGTCCAGCACTGATAGAATCTCAGTGACCACGATGCGCACTACATGCTGCACATTCGTGCATGTTTAGAAGGACACACCACTGTCCTGACTCCGGGACAGGAGGATATAATTATCTCGATTGCTCTGATATTCGACCTACTCGTCGTGACACACTGGAGATCGGAGTTTGACTATCTGCCTCTCGTTATGTGCAACAGGGCATTGGAACAAAAGGCGGAGTTACACCCGATGCAATGGATATGTGTACGTGAGCGTGTTTCTAAGTCACCTTACTCCCTCATCAGTACATGCATGGCACTCTAAAATTATACCAAACAATCTCGTCAAATTCTAGTTTACTTTGGCATCAATCCTAGGCACACTCATCGAAACCCTTTAAATTCGAATATCCGAGCGTTATTTGCTCAAGATTATTTTTGTTATGCATTTCAATTAGTTGAAATTTCATGAGAAACATGAATGAAAACCTCTGCATTCATGAAACCTCTGAAGTATTAAACCTCTAATAGTACCTCCCTCGTAAAAATTGGTCCTAGTTTTAGGCAAGTTTCTAGTCAGTTTTTCCCTACGTCTGGTTAGCACTCAACTAGGAAACTTGTCAGTTACTAGTGAGGAATGTAACGCTGCTTCGAGTGAGGAACTGACTAGAAAATGTAGAAGGAATCTGGTTAGTTTCTTACGAGGTACTTACGTAGATTTAATAAAATTATTTCCATTTTTGAAATGAAATATAAACTCTTTTATTTGCAAAAATATAAAATAAATTATATATTTTCCACTCCTCGTTCATTCCTTGGCCGCCTTAAAAATAAAAACTAATGTGACATCTATGATTAAAAACGATTTAAAAAAAAATTTATAAATTATCATTTATAAAATACTTTTTTTTCCAAGCGAGGAAAATCTGTCAGAAATCAGTAGAGGGGTCTTTCAATGAGGAAATTTCATTGATTACTAGTCAAGGATTTCCTCATTCAAATCTGTTCAGGAAATTCTAGTTAGGTTCTAACTAGGCACTACCTAGTTCCTCTAGTCTAGTTTTTCCCCATTTCAGCCCTACGAGTTACTTGAGAGTGTTAAGAAAAAACTAGACCAATTTCTAATAGGGCTCTTGTAAGTATTAGTAAGTCAAAAAGGAACAAAATCAGGGAGTAGAGCTTTTTACTTCCAGGTAAACAATAAATTTCGTTCTGTCATGCGAAGTATTTCTGCAATCAAATATACATGTAGACACTGCTTTTCTGTTTATTATGTGAAAAAAATTCCGAGTTGAGAGATCGAAGAAGCTGTTCCGTCTGTATTTGTCTGCTGCTACTGTTTACCTTACTTCTTGTGAATCATATTTAATTATGTTTAAGTTTATGCATCGCTGAGTGGTCCACACGGTTATGACTTGTTTTGTAGAATTTTTGTTATACGAAATTTACTTTTGTAAATACTTTTTAAATTCCGCTGATTTTGATTAAGAGAGTACAGGTTTGAAACGTCAAGTTAGTATCTGCGAATTTTGGAAGTTCTTAGAGAATATTAAAAAGTTAGTTAGGAAATAGAAGTTAGTGAGTAATATATTCTATTTATTGAATTGAATGTATTCTCATTAATACAAGAATTTTAATTTTGTGTAGCATACTCTTCTCTACAAATGAATATGGCAGAAGGATAAGAATAGTACCCAATTCTTTTTTTTTTTTTAAACTCAAGAAGAAATTTCATTAACCGTGAAACTTTTCAGGAGACTTTTCAGAATGAGTTAGAGTAAAGTAACTTTTTAGGAAGATGGTGACTGGGACAAAACTTTTATCATAATGTAATTTTTAAATAAAATTGTGTGAAAGTAATAATCTCGACAGAATCTTCAGTTGATTGCATAAGCGAGGAAATTGAAATTGATATTTATAAACAAACTGGCATCCATTTTCCTTTTGCTATTGAAAATTATTAATAAAATTCAATTCAATCACTTTTGTATTTTTGAAATGTCAGAGGTTTACATGTAACATGACATTTCTCTAATCTGTTTTACTTGAACCGAAGCTTTTCATTACATATATCTGTAAATAATTCCCACGTTGTTTTATTTCAATCAGTCTTGACAGCGTTTTCGAAGTATATACTATTTCAATATATAGTATTTCAGTTTAGGCTTTAATGTTTGTCATTTCATGTTATTAAAGCAGTGTGTATAAAAAATCGTTGTTCTAAACCGCATGGACATCGTCGGAAACCAATTGAACATTGCGTTGATGAGTTGCTGCATGAACGCCTAATGCTTATGCGTGTAACGGGCGCGAAGCCCGTGGTCTTTTGCAACAGTTAGTCGGTGGTCACAGCAATTCGTCTGGTCCATTACGGTCAGAAAACACAATCTCGAACCCATAATTGGAGTCGAATTACCCCGAGGCCTCGAAATCAGTTAATGTCACCCCCTAGATGACGGGGCATGTAGTAGGCTCATTTCCGCAAGTGACTACCCACGCATAACCGTTAATCTTATGTCTGTCGAAAAACTTAATGATACCTCTATCATCCCTTTAAAGAAGTAACTCATTCCGCATATGTATAATTAAAATTAGTGAGTTGTTTCTTAGGCAGTTTAAAATCAATTTTAAGTCCATTATACATTTTGGTGAACAGGAAACTACTTTTTTCCTGTCTTCTTTTTATTTTTTAAGTTATTTATTTATTTATTTACATTTATAAATACATGTATAAGTAAGGCAAGAAATACATTTTTATTCGGTGTCTTGCCAAAATTACCTTTTCTACTTACAAGTTCCAGAGATGTGTATCGAGGGAATTTTCAGTAGAAACGGTACTTACAAGTCAGACGTCACAAATATTTTAATAATTTCCTCTAAAATGGGCAATTTCTACGAAAATAAAGATTTTAATCGATTTATCAGAGTGAGCTTGAGTTAAAATTTTATTTTTTATGATACTAAAAAGCAAAATTCTCTAAACTATTTAATTCTTAGTTCTGTACTTTGAAACTGTGATTGTTTAAATCACAGAAATCTTGGGATTTTTTCTCACAGGGCGGCTGTGACTGCAGTATCTTGGCATCCCCATGGCACCTACTTGGCATCCGTAGACCGAGCGAAGAAAGCCACGATTTGGGGTGATCATGTCTGACAGGAGGAGTTTTCCTGAAATGGACAATCAGTCTCCTCACTTAAAGTCTCGAAAGTCCTTTTTCAGGTTCCTTCTATATAGATGGTAGGACGTACAGCCAACCACATGTTAAAGACAGTTTCTTCTCGAGGGATTGAAAGAAAAATCGCAGGAGGAAATCGACTCTTACAACCGTTAAATCAAAGACAAATCGATCAAGGGTCTTTAAAGACAATTTTTAAGTTTGTAAGATATGATTATCATTGATTACTTTTCAGTAATTAATTTATATGAGCCTCTGCACAGAAATACTGTAAGCCTGGTTCATTTTAAAGTCTCTCATAGATTATGTAATACAAGTACCTTTTTAAGTTTCCATACAAAATATGTGGATTTCCGACAGAGATGTGCCATTATATTATAGTTAAGAAAAATCGATAACTGGACTGTTTTCTGGCAGATCTCCAAATATGACCTTAAATTAAGGGACAGATAATCAAATTTCGTTTAATATTTGACTGAACTATATTTTCGTTTATATGTATAAGAATTGGAAAAGTGGAGTACAAATATTCCCAGAATAGCAAAGTCACATCAACCTCAAGTCACAATAAATAAGACCATCAATCGAGAATGGTCTGATTTTATATTTCAAGCTTACTCCATTTTATACGTTTTTACAATAACCTTTTCTTTCAATACTTACAACACATGTGTAGATACTTTTAAGGCACCCGATACGTCAAAGCGAATTTCGTAAAAGTAATTTCCATAGCTCGTCGATCCGAGCAGTTTACAGGAACGTCAGTTCGCGTCGGATTTATTCTTAATATAATTCAATATATTCAATATTCTTACTCGAATTTAGAGGGAGTTCTAGAAGCTGAAATAAAGCGATGCTTTTCTACCTTGCTTTAATGCAAAACTCTGTTTTAATTGGAATTCTTATCAACTTTCGGAATTCCTTAATTATTTAAAGATCGGACTACTTTACGAGGCGAGTTGATGTAGTTGTATTTTCGACTTCTGAAGAATTTTAGTGGAATTGAAAATACGCTGTAATGGAAATCGAGCACAATAATACTGTCAAGAAAGAATGATTCACAGATTTATACGACTAATGATAAGATCATGCAATACACGCAATCTATATGAGATTTTAGTTAACCTTCATTTTAGAGTTAATTCATAACGGTTAGGGATTAACAACAATTAAAACTACACGCATTTTTACAAACAAATATGAGATTACTCGAGTATTTAATAACTTTGCATATAGAATTTATTTATGACGCGTTTAATGAAAATAAATAGCAGGTTGATAGGAAAGTTGATAGTTTGAGCTCAACTCAATATGATGCGACTGATGCTGTTCTTGAATACTAAATACGATACATATGGTACAAAATTTGTGTAGATAAAGTTATTACTGCACAAAAAAAAAACAGTAGAAAGTGTTAGATCTACAAAATTTGAGGGCGCTTTTTGTTATGTGTCAAAAGATTGGTATGTTGTTATTTGTGCCAGAATTTTTAGTCAACGCTACAGCATCTACCATCTCTGATGATATATTTTATCTTTTATACTGTAACATGCTGTATCTTACAGCCGAATCACGTCCAATTAGTTTGTTACCGTTGCGCTATCAGCTGTGCGTATTTACATCAAATGTTTTAAGCTCTCACTAAGTCCGGTCACTGTATAGTGGGCTGAAAATTTATTCTAATGAGAGATAACGTATATATATATTGTCAAGCAGTGTAAATATATTACATTTTTTCTCGTACTTTCTACATTTTTTATTACTTCCATGAATATTTCAATTTCATTTCATGATACAGATTTTTGAATAAAACTTGAGATTTACATTTAATTCAACATTTTCTTTTAGTTTCTCTTGAATTTTTTGCCGTCGTACAGAAAGAAACTTTTACATTGGATTCGATTCACTTCAAGAGCGTTTAAAATAAAATTGCAGCAGCATATCGCCTCCAGGAAATCTTACTTCCAAGAAAAATTATTTTATATTCCAAAATTAACTTATGTAGAAATTATTTGCAGTTTAAGGTCAATTCTGGAATCGCTAAACAAAATTCAAGGTAAGTGATCAACAAATTCTTGGTTTATAAATTATAAAAATTTTCGAGGGTATTTAACAATGAAATATTTTGAAGCGAAAGTGTAAATGAGTTTCCTGCTTTTGTTGAGTTTTTCAAGCCATGTGGAATTTTCTTTCACTCATGAATCGCTTAAATCGTTTTCTGTCCTCTTTTGTCTTTCTTTGTAGCAGTTTTTCGCTTCAAACCGACTCAACTGTACCTTTCTCAAGGACTTTCTTCCACCCTATCAGTAGCATTGCGGGTGATAGTGTAGGTATGTTCTCGTAGTTTCAAAAGCGCTCATTAGTCACTGAGATACGGTCACAAAGTGACAACTCGCGAGCATTGCACGGTTCAAGAACTTCCTGCGACTCGTATCGCAGAACTGTTTGTAACTTCAGCATTATGCTCTTTTACTGCGATCGACAGTTTCGACAGTTTCGCGATCAAATGCGAAAATCGTGACAGTCAAGAGAACCAGCTGCAAATTACGTCAAAGTTCAAAGCTTCCGGAAATCTTATTACATTTCTCAAAGTTTTCATTGGAGATCAAACTTGTATTCAGGAGCTTCATCGGCACCGAGTTGGCACCATTGTTTTTGCCCTTGTTTGTAAATTATGCCATCTTAAAAAATTACTCTTTAGTTTATCCATTCTGCTTTACATAGAAAAAAGTCTTTATGTAGGAAAAAGTTTTTATGTAGGAAAAAAATAAATTCACAGAATATAAAGGAAAATTGAACATTACATTAAAAAAAATAAGATTCATCAAATCACATCGTATAAAGCTCTATAACCGACAGATACAGAAATTGCGTGTCTTTCAGGGAAAGAATCAGTTTTCCAATAATGGACAGGGCTGCAAAGGTGCTGACAGTAAAGTAAGATCTAATTATTTTTAAATGTAATAAAAGACAGGAAAACCTTTGAATTTTGTATACTCGCTTTTATAGAAGCAACTCCACTGCTGTAATTAATTATTCATTGATCAAAATAATTTGAGGTAATGAAGCATAATACAACTTCCAGAGGAAATAATTCTAACAAGAAAGCTGAATTGCACAATAGGTTTGACAATACTTTGTCACGATAATTCGTTATATTTTATGCTGAAAAAGAAAATAATTTAAGAGAAAACGAACCACAACGATGTGACACATTTATCTGTGCGTGAAACGATGTGCATTAACGTAAGAGAGCTAATTATGTGGAGTATTCATTTGGGTGTAAAATAATTTGCTTTTGTATAATATAGAGCTACATTTCACAACAGTTTAACTGTGTATTAGTGTCCAATGATATCAAACAATTAATTAAGCAGTAAATGATCAAAGTCCTGCAACGAGGAATAACATAAAGACTAAAAACGTTATTTCTACTAAAGCAATAACATTAATTAAAGTAACAACAAGTAATTAAAGTAAATTTGCTAATTTAACTAATAAGTTTGTTTCTAATAGAAAATTCATGATCTCATCAGATGTATGTCTCAGCATTTGTCTCCCTGACTATCATATCCAAATGTCTAACTTTTTATGCTAGACTACATCAAGGAGTCACTGATGAGGCCATATATTTTGCGACCAAACTTTTATAACAGTTTATGTTCTATCCTTGTGCTTTGCGCTAAATTCACTCTCCACCTACTTTTATACGGGAAACAATTTAACGTTCTAAAGAAGTTTGAAAAAGTTTTTAGGACTTTCCAAATACGCTTTAAGGACATGTTAGTGTTAGTTGAATATAAAATTTTGTGTCATCAATAAAATACTTTTACTACGCAATATATATAAGAATCGAGTAAACTATTCCATCCAATGTAACGTAAAAAAGATGTATACCTTACATTACCCATTCTCCGCCTACTTTTTATATAGAGTGCAGGGACTTCCTGGATAAAATCAGGGGGAATGCTTAGGATTAATACGCCCTATCTCAGTAACGTCGATCTCAAGATCATCTATCGCGTTAGATTTCGAGTCGGAGAGTGATGTGGCACGATTAGTCGTGTACTTCGTGTCCCTGACTCTATTTTAATTAACGTCAGAGATACCTCGCCCTTCGAGCGATCCAAACTGGGGTGAGCGACAGACTTCTTCATTGAATGTCCTTTTACTGTGGTCTGATATCGAAAAAGCTTTTAATTCGCTCATGGTTCTAATAAACATGTTATTTCATTTTATAAAACTGCTTTTTTATAAAACTTCTTTACTGAACTTTTAGCTAAATTGCATCATAAAATGAATATAAGCAAACGGCTTTTATGGACCGCTGGCAGCTCTTAAGACCTTTGATTCTGGAATCGTGGATCCTTTGATATGTTCCCCTTAGTTTTTTTCAGTTGATGGGGCTAACCCGATTTTTAGGCTTAACGTACGTACGTCTCTTCCTATAGATTTGAAGGGAACCGGGGAGTATCGATATTGAAACGTAAAAAAGATTCAATCAGTCGCGAAGTTTCAGCGCCAATCAATCACCCGGCTGGACGGGCGAAGCTCGCGCAGCTCTATGGTGGCGCGTCTCTCTTGGCCAACGTAAAATGGCCGAGCTTTCGATTTAGCGTCGACGCACTGCAAGCTCGATGCGCTTGCGGCGGGAGCTCAGTAGCCGCTCGAACGTCGGGAGAAGCTCGGTTTTCCCAGAGCGCTTCCTCTCCAAGCGAAGACGTTTTTCATTTTTCGAAAAAATAATCAAGTTAAAAAAAAAAGTTTTTTTTTTCTTTCTTAATTGTATTGTCCTGTGAAGAAACTGTGAGGAGCCGAATTGTTTCATGGTCGAAAAAAAAGTGTTTATGAGATTTTACATTCTCAATGCTCAACTTAACGGTCCCGGAAGTGGTGGTACCAGTTTCCTGTGATATAAACGGATGTGATTGGTGAACCGTGTCGCGTGGTCCTTGAATCCAGTCAAGCGCGCACGATGGGAAGTAACGTCAAGAAACGACACACGCGCTCGTTCGGACTTCCGCTTTTTCTTTTCTTTGCAATCATCACCGGTAAGATTTTCTTAATTGCTTCAACGACTTGTGGCGGTGAATAGTGATTTAATGGAATAATAATCACAGGAAAAAGTTTTATGTACAAAGTTATTTCAAGTTTTCTGAAGGGATGGTGGATCGAAACTTGAGCGACGCTTGAAAATCAGGATGGATAATCGAATTTCGAATATCTTCGGGAAAGATATGTCTTGCCTAGTAAAAGTGATTCAATTCCCTGAAAATCTGGTTCACAAAGTTGGTCCAATCCTTTCTATCGACTTTTGCGTGAATCGTTTAAGTTTGCAAGGAAGAACCGAAAGTTTCCGATAAAAGCACGCTACCGGCTCTCCGCTTACCGAAGCGCAATCAATTCAATTCAATCGTCGATTTCACATTCAAGATTGTTGAAATACTTGAATTTTAATGAAATGTCATAATCATTTTTTATGGGTGGTGTAAACTTTAAGAAATTGATAATACTCAGGATTCTT
This sequence comes from Synergus itoensis, assembly GCA_904066005.1. Lineage (NCBI taxonomy): Eukaryota > Metazoa > Arthropoda > Insecta > Hymenoptera > Cynipidae > Synergus > Synergus itoensis. The sequence goes on along the minus strand of CAJFCP010000036.1, from coordinate 2,106,506 downwards.
TTTCTTTATCTTTATCTTATATTTTGAAAACAAGGATGTAATAAACTTTTCTAAGTGTAAGTTCGGTATGATAAGTTTCTGTAAGTTTTACTGGCAAATGGCAAACGGGAGTATTGTTTTTCTCAGATCCTTAGTTTGTACCGTCGTGAATAGAGATCTGGAATGCGGATAGTAAACTTTTCTAGAAATTTTCAAGAAACTGATAAATAAAATTCTTCATCTTGAAAGTTCGACCTGAAATTCTTGAGCAATTTTTTATTTTTAAAACTTTAAAAATATTATTTGTTTTTTGCAAACTTGAGTTCTTTAAGTTTTCATATTTTATAATATATATGTCGTGCATTTAATAGACTAAACCCATCGAGGAAGGCCTGAAAATTCTGATATGATTTCAAGCGTAACGTGACGAAGATGAATGATTGCAGAAGGTTGGACAATTTTTCACATAACGAAATTCCAATAGCGCATAATAAAATTCAATAAAAAAACGAGAAAACAAGTATACGTTGTATAAAATTTACAATAATAATTACAGACTATAAAAAATCTGTTGATGATTTCAAACTATTTTTATAAAATTGATTAAATAATAATTTATTTGAATAATGAAGCTCGATGTTGTATATTGGGAAATGATTTTAATTAATCATTACAGGAAGTGCTGGAAATACTTTTACAGAGTTATACTTTTGTGCTCTATAATCAGTGACCCAGAGGTTAGTAAATCAGGTAGTTATGCTAAATTCAACTTGGGACTTTCAGAAACTAAGGTGGTATTAAATTTTACATCTGTTTTTGCTCCGTGGTCGCTGGATTCCAAGTACGCTTTAGCAACTCCATTCAAGCTGCGTGAATGAATTTACTGAAAAAGCAAATTTCCATATCGCGTTGTAAACTTGCAAACCTAATTGGAATATTGCCAGTGAAACTGTAATATAATGTTCGTACGCGCTGCAGATATTAATAATGAGCGAGTAGCAAGGAAGTTCACATAATCTAACGCGCTACCTTACATGGGTATTCGAGCCGATACATCATTCCTGTCTGGCTTAAATGGAATCAAACTTTGATTCTCAGAGAGATTAATAGCTAATACTAGAATAGATTGCATCGATCAAGTAAAACATGAAAAAGTTCGTAAAATCTGCGATTAATCAGAGCATTTGATAAATGCATTTTATACTTCAGCGAAACTACTATAGTTCTCTGTCAACTCATTCCAGGATAACAATTTTATAAAGATAGAATATCAAATTTAGTGCTGATAACAAATTTAGCCTGAACACTGAACTGAAATAGATGTAATGTAATAAATAATAATGAATAAAAGCATTTTGATTATGACATCATCTCCTCTGAATAGCTGGTAACTTTTTCAAATAGCACTTGACACAAATGAAATAATATTAATAAATCTTGTGTTTATCACTGAGGGGAGTGAACGTTTCGCTCTTCATGAAATGGTTGATGAATCGCAGTCCAAATAAAAGAATATGGGCGACCCTACTCAGCTTCATCGGCACGCGCTCGTATTTTCAAATTAAATGACTATTTCATTATTCACTAAAAAAACTCGTGTATTTTTTCCGATTAAACACGAAATATTATTAAATTATTATTTACAATGCAGAGTAATTTTTATGGAATTTTAATTCTGTAAAAGGTGATTAATTAAAATATGATTAGGTTTAATAATTTTAGATGGAATAAACTTTCGATTCATTTCCTCTCGCGTCTAGATCGCATTTTAAAGATGAATTATTAAACAACCCGGAAGGGCAAAATTGATCCCTCTTGAAAGTTTTCGACGAAACTGCAAACAACCTAGAGCTTAAACTTGTTTTGAATTATGATCCATTGTGTGGAAAATTGTCTGCAGAACAGTACAATTGCCTCAGTTTGCTGTTACTATAGATTAAGGATGCAATATAATTTACAAAACCAAATAAATGGATAAAAATAAATAACACAATGAATTCTTCATCTTTTGTAGAATATTTCGATTAACCTTTCTCACTTTCCCTAAGTGTTTCTATAAAAGCAGCAAAAAATAATTGAGTCAAATAAAAGAAGGGTGTAGATACGGGACTGTAGTCATTATTTTAACGTTGAACATTTGAAAAATGTTTCAGAAACTGTAATCTTTTCCTTTTTATCTGCTTCCAGGAAAAGTGTGAAGAAAACTAGTTTCTTGAATAAGAGCACTTTCATCTTCGCAAATTATATACAGTTCGTGACGACTTGCAAAGTGAATTTGAAAGTAATTCGTTAACGAGTACCGACAAAGGTTCTTTCCGATCGTTCGTCTATCTTCTTTTCAGCAAAATTTATGCAGAGACATAATTAAAATGTCACCCAGAAGTAATGTTGATCGCGCTTAAAATTAAGAAGGAAAAGTAACGGGCGTGCCTTTGTTCTTCGCGGATTTAGCTGTGAGAAATTAAGCAATTAAGACGCGTATTTTATTACTGGGGTCCAAGTTTCAAGTGTACGTATTCTTTTTTGATCCAACTTCCTTCTTGTGGGTGTGATTAAGGAACTCGTGGAATTAAGATCAAGAGAGTGAAAAATGATTAATAGTGTAAAAAGTACGAAACAACGAAAATCTGGATTTAAGAATGAAAAAATAATGTGTGGGAATTTAGTATAGGAAATCCATTGTTTCAAAACGATAACAAGATAATAAATGGGTTCAAATTACAAAAATGCAATTGTATATTATATTCGGAAAATTCAAAGCCTTATTTTTATTTTTATTTTTTTTTCTTTTTTGTTAACTTACGAGATAAAACGAGAGGTTGAGTTGATAAGGCAAGCAACCGACTTTCCCAAAGACGTTGGATGTAGTACCCGGAGGTATTAAATACAGGGTCATAAATGAACGTCATTCGTTTTGAGGACCCAGACTAATAGCTTTTGCAATTTAATCACGCTCGTTTTGAGACGTCTTCAACTTTCCCGAAGAGTATAAATGCTCGAGCCTGAAACTGTGTAATTAACGTCTTAAAAGGATAAGCCAGTGCAAATTGCAAACTTTATAATTTTCTTAAAGATATAAACTTTGTTACGTCAAAGAAAATTTGTTAATGTACTATTTAAAAGATATCGTGTCATTTTCAACCATTGGCGCATCCACATAGAAGATAAGCTTCTTTTATCTCAGTTAATTCACTGAACGCACCCTTTTGGTTTTTCTCCCAACAAGCCATTGTTCTACTGTAGTTTTCTTTTTCTATTCACTACTTTTTATATTTTAACATTATTACGTTTCCTTTGATACCACACCTCTGAAATAACCTCTGTAATTAACGTTTCTCGAAAAAAGAGAATTTTCTATCTTTTGAAAATATAAAACTGCTGTAACAAGATACTTTAGCTTTATGCTTTTCAAAGTGAGAGCGAAATCAATTTACTTTTATATAATATATCTGTTGGAAAAATTTCTTTAGAAAACAAAAGAAAATTCCAGCTCGCTATCCGTTTAGGCAAAAAGTGTATACATGACATATTATTCTTAGTAAATATACTTTGCAAAAATGAAAGATAATCCTGCAGTATTACGAATAAATTCATAAAAAACTGAGATTGTCTCAGTTTCGAGAAGCGTCAAATATTTTCTTTAGAGCCTATATAATCTAACTAAATATAATTTCTCGATTCTGTAAAAAGGTTTGAAAAGTTTTAACCCAAAGGGAAAAAATTACTTTCTTAGGGACATGCAATAATTCGTTTATGCGAAAACTTGAAATAAGAAGAAAAGGAATCTGAATTGCAAATGACTGGGCATAAATTCTTAAAAATCATTTATCAACACCCTCTCTTATTTCCGGAACCTTAAATTCGATTTTCTTAAATCTATCTACGATGGTCTAAAACATACTTTTTTTTAAGTTTTTCAGAGCTTTAATTTTTTTCCCATACTTTCAATATCAGTCTTTATTTATTGTTAAATTATCTTTCATATATTCAGTTATTTTCCGAACTAATTTCTTCGGAGGAATTGTGAGAGATATCGCTGGTAATAATTTCCAGAAGTTCGTCAATGAATACGGAACTGGCAATAACAAATTCGCTGATTCGCTAATCCTATTACTGATAACGTAAAGTATCCTGAATGAGGGAAGGTGGGGGGCTTTGAGTAGGCGATTCGCAAAAGCGGAGATACGAGTGTCATAACCCACATAAGCCGTTGCTGATTCCTACGGAGCTTCGGTCGCATTCGAAAAGGAATCGCGGGGATTACTATTACTTCCGCTCGAAATCCCTTTGCCAAATACCTATATCCTGGCATTGGGAACTCGCGAGGTGAAGGGAGAGCGAATGAAAATCGACTCGCCGAATAATCCACTTCAATTTGCAGTAAACTATTGCGAGAGGCAGAGAACTTTATCGGTCCTCGCGTTTGAGGCGCCATTATATAAAATAAAGTGCAGCCACCCCTTAGCTGCCTGGCTGCTGGCCTAACTGATGTAACCATCCATATGTCCCCGAATAAATACTTCCACCCATAACCACCTTCGCAAAGTTATTTACACGTTTATTACTTCTCCTACAACTCAAATCTTCTTTAATCCTTTTACTTTTTAATCCTTTTTTATTGCAATTATTTATCTACCTTTATCACCATGAAGTAAGAAAATTATATCAATGAAAATTGAGGGTGTTTTTATAATGTACTATTTACAATTTGTAGTTTTTAATAGTTTTTAGAAGAAATTATAATAAGAGGTATGACTCTTGCGCATTGCAGTTTCTTTGAGTGAGAAATACGCTGATAGTGTAATTGAATTATTGTGTTTAACGGAAAACGAGTTAGACGTATAAACGTTACATTAGGTCACATGCATTCTTATCAGACTTGGGAGTTCGTGGACTCTCGTACATAAATTACCCTCTGGTACAAAGTTGAGATAAAAAGAAATATACCTAAAGAAATGGGTCAAAGGGGAATAATTGTGTCTGCAGTTTCGCGATATAATTTATATCGCGAAATTCTGCATTTTCAGCTCTATGTTGCAAAAGAGTTTTTATTCCCTTTGTACACATTTCAACGATTTTTTTTTCAAAAACTTCTTTAATTGTAATTAACAATGAAAAAGAAACGTATATTATCTTCAGTTTAAAAGTGAAAAATTTAGTTGTAAGAGTCCAGGTAGGAAAAGCTTGAGAGGACTCTTGTAACAACTGATTCAGAACTCAATGGCATTTTAAAATCACGTCTAGTAAACAATGAAAATCAATTAGAAATAAATTTGTTTCTATATATATAAACTTTTAATTTATTTCTATATATATTTAATTATCCGCTATCTGTCGCAAATCATTATTTGTGAAACATGAAATGCTCTTTTACGTGAACTGAAAAGCTCATCACGTGAAGCCTGCTCTTTCGCGTATAAAGCCTTTATAAGTAAGGTACCGCCGCGGCCTGGCACAGAAGTTGTTTGTTCGTTGAGAATAAGGAGTCTGAAGTACCCCCATTTTTCAGAAGTTTTTTCCACTGCCACTGTCTACTCTCCAACTTCCGCATATTTAATAGGAAGATGCATTTAAAATTTATAAAAAGCACAAGTATTTCCGTTTACAAGGTGCATTTTTAAAACGTCGCCTGGTGGGTCTTTGTCTCAGACGGCTTAAATAGTTTGCAAACAAAAGCTCTTAAAATGAACACTTAATATATCATATAAAAAGATAGAGCGTATTAATTCAATAATTTATAAAAGCAGGGATAATGGAAGGTACTTTTTACTTGTATTGTAGGACCCAGAGTTTAAAAAATGTTGTGTAATATATTTTCTCGTGTTTTATTTTACGAATTTGATTTCTATTGACAATTTAAAAGAAGCATTAAGGTTTATCTCGGCATATTAATGACGAAAATCAGAACAGTAAATCCCAAAAATGAATGCCTCGGAAGCACAGAGTCAATGATACTCTGGGGTGTTTTCTTCTTTACGTTGGAATTTATGGAGAGCAGCCTTTGCAGGAAAATGAGAGGGCGAATGAGCGAAACAAAATCTACGATCCTCTTCATTGTTAGCCACTATTGCACAGAATCAATAGGACACCCATCTGCCGCAGTTATCAATTTGCTAAATTGCAAATCAATACCAAATTCCCCGTAGACCAGCTCGTAACAAGGACACTGAATATTTATATATAGAGGACACTTTTCTGTTTCATGCCACAAACACTCGACAGCCAAAAATTTACGCAACATCCGGTTAGCTGAATGAAATGAATGAGATGGCTAATTGTTTTTTGAGAGAAATTTTCATGGCGTAGCCAAGATATTTGATAAAATTTGGAAACAAAGTACTTCTGTCAAAACGAGTTATTGCCTGAAGTATTTCGATGCATTAGAATATTTCGTCAGAATAATTTTTGACTAATTTGACGTACTGCTGAATAATTATTGCATCGCTAGATTATAGAGGCTTCAAAGACTCATAATCGATATGCAGTAAGTTATTATAGCAGCATCAACGAACTCTAGATTGCTTGCATAGCACCGAAATATTGCCTTCAATTGCAGGCTATCAGTTCAATTATAGGATCAAACACTAGATTCGCTTCGTGTTAAATCAAAATCTGCAGATATGTTCACCAACATAGAAAGAGAATATTATGGACGTGGATTCTGTGAGCTGAACCATTTTTCACTAAAGCAGTTTACGGCAACAAAGTTTGGGTAAACTTTGGTCGAGTTTTTAAGATCGATAAGGGGTGGTGGCATAAAAGGTGGTGGCGTTCGATGGTGCTAAATAACGGCCTCGAAGATATCAAAACGAACGACGACGCGTCAACGGAGACTCGTAATTTGCTCGGAAGGATCAGTGAACCGCGGTTGAATCCCGGTAGATATATGTTCAGCGAGTTGGCCTTGTTTTTATCGAACTGGAAAATCGAATTCGGCTCTCGCACCCGAGGAAAAAAGGCTTTGTTATATCTGCCAGACGTTTCCAACAAATATAATTTATTTCGCACTAAAAACACAGCGCACAATTCATTTAACTTTTAGAAAATAGAATTTAAGACGCTGTTCGAGCATACAAATAATCCCGAGACTATGAATATTGAAATAGGTGAGGTGTGATAAAAAAATTGAGAAATAGTAAAGCGGATCTTCTCGAATTAAATTTTCAGTCTATATAGTGCCTATTGTGTAATATTTAATGGCTTTCAATCATTTTCCTCCTGCACGCGGATCAGCGGAAATATTTGGGTTTTGGGTTAAAGGAACAAGGGAAGTCTTATTTATTCATCAATAGGGTCTCCATGATTTAAGCAAATCCGAAATATCCTGAATATATATAAACGAAAAGGATAAACCTCCTGAATATCAAAATTGTTCTTTGCATATTAGGGAACAAGATTAGTTGGAGAATATGATGAAGATAATCTTATTTTTGTCCCTTTTCAGGACACCTTTAAAATAAAATCTAGAAGACACTTAAATGGTTCGAAAATGTTCCGGTACAACTCTCGATTTTTAGACCATTAATTTTTTACTATACTGCAGTGTATTGTCGCTTTTCTTTGCGGCTATTACATCCATTCTCCTGAAATCGCTTTCGTGCACCAAGTTCGTCTTTCGGTTACAAGCGCGATGAATTGCTTGGAAAACGGCGGAGCAAAAGCGTCGTAAAGGTCATTCTTTTACCTCTGAAGCGTACACAGTTTAAGGGCGAAGCTTGAGTAAAGTACACGCTGCAGTTGAAAAGCAGCATCATCGTCTATGCGATGGCTGCTGGTAATTTTCTGCTATTTACCGAATGTGCATAGAAGCAATGAATGCACACGTACTTACCCGCTGCATGGCAGGTAATAAAGTACTTGTCCGCCGTAAAAGAGTAATTTTTCCTTCTGCCTGTTTACACTTCATTATTTTACAGTGGTTCACAACACATCGGCCATTGTATTTAGAACCCTAACATTCTCACACAATCATCAACCGTTTCTACTTTCGGATATGTGCTGCAAATCTATAAAATTAGCATTTATGTGTTCCGCTGACTACAAAATAATGACGTGTTTGATTTTTTTACTGTATTTAATATCTTTAGAGTACGGTTTTGTTTTGCTGCACCTGCTTTATGATTTCGACTCCTCTAAGTCAAGTTGACCGAAGAGAGTGCATGGACAAGGAAAACTCATTAACTTATGCATATTAAAGTTTGATAATTAAATTTTGCATACTAAATGCAACAGTGTAATTTAAATTGTCAATAGTGAGTTCATAATATAAAAAGTAGAACAATAGAAGCTATTCAAAAGTCCACCTCAAAAAAAAAGCAAGTAGTTCATTTACACTTGCCTCCAGCAGCGCAAGCACCGACTATATACTCAGTTTTCTGTTGAATCTCATGGTAGCAGGCTTTGAAAAACTGCAATTTCTATTTCCTTTTTCAGGACGTCCTCTACTATGAAATTGCTCTTCTCTTTCAAAGTTGACTCAATAGAAAGGAAAATGTAAATTGAATTGACCAAGTTTTAAAAAAATACACTACTTTTGAAACTAAATTCATAGTACTAAATTCATAGTACTAAATTCATACTATTACTCCTCCTGTTAATTAAAAAAATGTTTCGTATATTTTAATGAGTTATTTGACATTTTTCTCTTCATTATTCACAAGTTTTTCATTTATGAAAACCAATAATTGATTAGACAGATTGCATTAATGTAAAAATAATTTTTACTCAGGGGATTGTGACTTTATTTCGAATTAATTCACATCCCAGGAAACGTTTGAACATAAAATTAAAAAATAACCATTTCAAATTTATATAATCTTAATTGAAATGTATCTGGCTAGAAAAAGACAAGTGTGAGATTGAGAACTCATTGTGGCACGTAAACTACTGTAGAACCAACGTAAGATGTTAAACAGCGTGAAGTAATAAATAAATGGTTCAAAGACCGGGAAGTGGCATTCTTGAACGCGGAACTATACATTATACTAATAACTGAGCGCAAAGTGTTAAAACATATTATACATCTATAATACTGTAATATTACAATGATGGATTTATGGACACTAGAATGTACCTTCTAGGTTCTTCTCACTTTTTTACGCCATTTTCTTTAAAACGACTTTAATTATACATTCTTTATCTCTATATAGATGAACGACAGGAAACTATCAAAGACGCCTAAAGAAAATTGTAACTCATATTTAGTATTTATTTACAAATACCATCTACACAAATTATATCATTAAATTTTATTTAGTCTACTTACTATGATAGAAAGAAAATTGTTTTATTTTTGTTGAGGATATAAAGTTGATAAGACAGTTTTATGAAGTTTTTCTCTAATTGTAAGAATATAGTGATATAGTTTAACATTTTGCCTGGAGAGCTTGCTTTTGATTTGCCTGCGGGAATGAATTCTGACCTTTCATCTCTCAGTATTCATACTTGTCCACGTTAATTACGACTAACAAGTTAGCTAACCCTCTCACAATTTCCCATGTATCACAGCCTTCCTATGCACAGTAGATGAAAGTCATTCCTGTAATTCTAGCAATCACTGCTGTGTATTCAATAACTTGTTTTCGCTCATACAATTATAATTACAATTATATTAATCGTACTATAATTAATATTAAAGTAAATTCTTGCCTGATATATGTCTTTTTAGTAAAACGTTTCTCTGCGATTAATACTACTGTGTAATACAGTTAATACAGCTAATACAGTTAATACAGTTAATACAGTTAATACAGATAATACAGTTCTAAGAAAGCTTATCATCGATCTAAGTTGTTTTCCCTGAAATTGGAATAGCCAATCTCTAAATTCACTGAAATTTTATGCACGTAAATTCTGAAATTCCCATAAGAATCTCTTTGGAAACCCATAGAAATTTATTTGAGTCCATGAAGACACTCATATAAGTATTCACTTGGGAACGATAGGCATCCACTTATCTCTCGTAGGGAGAACCCGTAATATGTTCCTTTTCAGGAACCTATGCGAACCTACCTGATCTCGTGCATACAAGAACGCGCGGACTCTACCTGGATTCTCATAAGTTCTTGTCAAAAATTTCTTAGGATCTCGTCTTTTGTTAACCATTTCCTCCATAACAAAACCCACTGTTATTTCTTTTTTACAGAGGTCATTTTATTTCTTCTTGACTCAGGACATCTTTTTTACAAAGCAATAGCAGAAAATAGTCTGATTTGGTTAAGATTTATTAATTTATTATACTCTATTACAAGCTTTACTTATACAATTTTCATACAATTTTACATACATAAATAAATACATTACATTACAACATACATAAATATTTTCAGGAAAGATTAATATTTGTATTAGATGAGACACGGGGATTTTATCAAGTAAATGAAATACTTAAGATAGTACATCATTAATATTAAATTAATATCATTATTCTGTGATTAAGCTCATGAAGAAACTTTCACATGATTTCTACGATGATAATGCTTCCAAAAGAAATCCTTTTGTAGAAACGATTTACAGTAGGCACTGGGCATCGTTAACTACGATAAATGGCTCAGTTCAATAAACCTTTTAGGCTGATGAATAAATTGAATAAGGAGCGGATATGTTTAGAGCTTTAGTCTGACTTAATGATAATGAATGTATTCGTGAATGCTTTTCCTCGCAAGGATATATATGTGAAATGGAAGTGCTAAACAGAATATATGGGGAAAAACTTGACATTTAAGTAAATAAAATAAAGCTCAAAATATAAACTATTAAAATACAGATCATATATGCTGATCAATAATTATTAATATTTACTGCTATAAATATGTACTGCTGTCTATAATATGAAGTGGCAACTTTTTAAATGAACTTCCAGCTAAAGTTAAATTTTTTATCAACTACCAGAGACGCTTTAGAGGCATAATCCAAAAGTGTGTAGTGCGGTCAAGAAAAGTGTACAGGGTATTAGTAAAGACCCTATAACGATCTTAAAGAAGTGGGGCGGAAAGTAATTTTCGCGTAATACATAGCAAAAAGACGTGCGTGGTGAGAGTGGGCGGCCGAGGGAACAAGAATTTTTCCATCCTGAATGACGGTTGGAACACCTCTGGACTATGTATTCCTCACAACCGGGAGATTATATAGGGGTAATTCAGCTGAGTGAACATCGGCAGTCGCTTGTCTTATCTGCAAAATGCCACCCCTTCTACCCCCCTTATTTCTCCCTCACCTGCGTCTGGTAGCGAAATCCGTGAAGCGCGTTTATATATCTGCGAAGCACAAAAGGAAATTGCGTTAGGAAGTGAAACACAGATCAACCGGGCGAGCCAACCCAACTCGTTTTACCGTCTCCAATCAACTTTCCGATAATGAAATGAGCCATTCCTGCCACAACGAGAATTGCAAGGTTCGAGGGCGAGAAAAATTTTCGAAGTAATCCGCCCTTGATCATCATCTCTTTATTCATTCCGTAAAATATGAAATCGGTGTTTCAAAGAAGCAATCTGATTTTTTTTTGAGTGCCAGTAGATCGTTTTCTGCAACAGACTGGGATGTAATTGGCCAGGACCAAGACTAATTGACTAATTCGATGTGCTCCACGATTTAGCTCCTGGGAAATGTTTTCCTCTAATCGCATTGCACAGGATTCCGTTATAGAGTCTATCCTATGTGAAGTAGATGGCAATTCACAATGGCTATCCCTCTGGGATTCCTGCGGAATCTTTTACGAAGTTTGGACAAGATCTCGTATGAGATTTAATGGAAGCTGCGTTTTATTGAAAGTCGTGGAAAGATAAAGTAGACATTATCTTTCATCGCAAATTTTGAAGATGTTTTATACCCTTTACAGTTTTATACCCTTTATTGAGCATTTGTCCGGGAATTTTCACTTAGATGTTTGAAATATTTAAACGTATTTATTGATAAAAAAAAAATTTTTTTAAATAAAAGTCGAATACGCTATAACTAAACTATAACTTCATTTTCCTTTATAATATTTTAACAATACAATAGTTCTCTTTAATAGTTTATTAGATTAACTTTTATTGATACTTCGACAACTGTCGAATACTCTAATTAAACATTTTTTCTCAAATAATTAATACTTTTTCTCATTAATTTAATACTTAAACATTAAATTAATGTATAATTATTATATTTTATAATTAATAATTAATTCTTATTTTTTATCTCTTAGTTATTGCGTACCTATTCGACTTTTATTTATAAAAATTTTTTTTTTATTAATTTTTAGTGAAATGGAACTTAAAAATACGATTACTGAACTATTTAACAAGAAGGCAAAGTTAATTTTAAAAAAAACTTACAAACATATAAGTCTCTTTTTACTTTGCGTATTCGACTAAAAATAAAGTGACGTGGTAGAAAACATATTATAAATGCAGTGTCATCACTTCCTTATTGAATGTTTTAATTTTGTTAGTTTCACTTTCATGATATGACTGACATATGGAAATGCAGGAGCATTATTTGACAGCTTTATAATAACCCACTATACATTTTAATAACTTAATTACGGTAAGCCATCAAGACTGTAATGATCACATGCACCAATTTAGATTTAAATCAATATGTATGTGTACAAAATTATAATGTATATATTTATACAATATACATATATTCATTGTAATTCATACAGGATCCCGCTAATATATGCCGCTTCGCTAGTAAAGTTATCCGCACGTTCATTGGTTATTGCTCAATACAGATTTTATCCACTTTTACTCCTCTCATACTAAATTAAGTTATTACTTTCGTACGTACAACATATGAATACACGATTTGTAGACATTCATTTTGACAATTTTCGTAGGAAAAATTAAAAAGAAATTTAATTTAATTTAAAAAAATGGTTAAAATTGTTTTTTAACTTGCTATACCTTTTCTCTGTTTTAGGAATTTCTGTTAAAGAAAATTGTTGAAGATAAAATTTATTATTCTTTCTAAATACCTGTGTATAGCCTTAAATTTTGTACTGAATGTTATAATTATTTAAAACTGCCGACTATTCGGATTTAATTTTTAATTATGATAACAGCTAACTACAGGTTCTTCAATAGATTTACTAATGCAAATAATGTTTTGACTACCATATAAAGCATGCTTATGATGATCTACTATCTGAGAAACCACCAGGAAGCCATTTCATATAAGTAACGAGACGATTACAAATTAGAAGTGTCTACGTTAACGAATGAGTGAAACTACCAGTAAAAGCATTTATCCTTACTGAGTCATTTACGATGTTTATGCTCGTTACTTTTCATATTTTAAACCAGCTTCCCAGTATTTTATGTTCTAATTAATATTCATGCTTAAAAAGTTCTATAATTTATACTCTGTAGTTTTATTAGTAATATATAAACATGAAATTGCATAATAATTTTTAAACGCAGGAATGTTTTTTAGACATCCTAATAACACATTGCAATGTTTTGAATGAATTTCACAATTGCATTTATCTAATTACATTTAGTTGATAATTTTATCATGTAATCCTAGATACTTCGAACAAAAGCATTATATAAAATATACTTAGAGTGAAACAAGTCATATTGATTCTTCCAGTTGTAGTTCAGTATATGTTTGTCAACGTGTTGAACAAACACAATGACGGAAAAGCTGAGCTTTAAAGCCTGATCGACTGTGATCTCGGAGAGAGCTTTTCCTCGTTTGAGCGAAGGTTTTAAATGATACCGAGCGTGTCCATGTGCACCTTTTTCGCTCTTCTCCTATTTCACTGATCCGCTCAATTTATCAGGAAAAAATCTAATTGAAGTCGTTGACTTGAAACTCGAAACTCCCTTGATCTCAAATAACCGAATGAGGAAGCTTGAAACATATGGGAAGATCATTCATTAATATTGTTAACGAATTTTAACGTATTTTAACGTAGAATTTGTAAGATATTAAGTTTTAATAACTATGAAGAGTAAATTTTGTCCATTACAGATTCGATTTCAATTTAGATGTTTTTTTTGCAACTCCCTTGGAACCAGAAAATTAATTCCAAGTAATTCTTCTTTCGATCGACCTTATACAAAATATACTTTACTGAGCCCTATAAACGATTGGTTTTCACTTCCAAAACGTGCTCCTCTCCCTTAATTAGCATAAAATCAATTTTCAATCATATTCTCAAGCACTTATTCTCAAGCTTTTATCTGATGAAAAAAGTAATTATATCTAAACCTCCCTGCACGAATAAATGATGGTACCGAGTTTACCAAATAATATAAATGAAGCTTCCCTTGTACTCTGAAAATTGGTTTTCAACGGCGCGAAAAAAGCAGCTATGTAACTTTTCTTGATTGAATCACTTTTGCAGAAAGAATGAGAAAAGCGTGAACGAGCATAAAAGCTCCCAGGGTGAAAACAGCTGGGTATGCTGACTGCAATCACCGTAGACTTTAAAGCTTCAATGTAGAGGTATAGATGTATGTATATATGTATAAACACAAATCGACGACTCATGTTGGCGATGTGTGGCGAAGAACCGACAAATTTTCTTCTCTGCTAGTGGCAGGGGATGCTGGTACCCCACGACGCTAGTAAATCACAGCTGTACACGAACATGCTTCACATACTTTCAAAGTTAAGCTTCACCGAAGCGATTCTACTAAGCGCCGAGCTTTTCGCGATATCTTCGAGTGGTTTGGGGGATGGCAAAGGGGTGAGATTGAACTAGACAAGATAGGAGTCTCTCGGCACGCGTTCTTTTTTTCTTACTTCCGCTTCACTTTTTTTCCTTCAGCAACCACATCCCCCTTCTTTGGTTGCCACTTCCTGTACGTTTATGTTTGGAGCGCGAGTTCCTTGGAGAATTTCGAAGAATCGACAGCCCGCATGCTGAACTGCAACCTCATACGGAGAATAAATTCCATCTGTGGCGATTGTAGTGCAAAGTAACGGATATCCGCTTTTCCATGTTGTCAATTTATAAGCCAAAGATCCTTTGCTTGACAGGAGGAGGTCGTACGTGCACTCGTCCACGAAACCAAAACGCAAATCCACGAAATTCGCATCTACTCCCGTAATGCATTCTAGAAAATCCCATAAAGTAGGACGAAAACTGGAAAAGCGATGAGCGAGGTCGAAAAGTTTTACCTAGAGCAGCTCGGTTAACCTTTAATCCACCTAGAAAAACAAATCCTAGCCGGAATTCAAACTCGTTGCCCGTTATTCATGCACAGTGATCATGCTGCAACTGATAGGCTTAACCGTTCAAAATAGAGCGGCTTTTATATTTTTGAATCACTTCATAATCCGAGTGTATTCATACTATGAAGAATTTTTATAAATATTTTGCAGAAATTTTATTGGAGGAGAATATGAAACGTGTTAATTTGTTGTTAATGACACAAAGTATCATACGATGCAAAAAATATGAGGTTGCATAAAAATAGGGCAAACACTCTAAGCTAATTCCGCCCTTTGTACTCTGTGTTACTCTTTACAAAGAGTAGTTTTTTCCATTAAAGTGTGCAAGGACACTTTTTCATGCGATTTTTAGTCATTTCACACCTCTAACGTTAGAGTGTTTTTTCATATGGTTTATGGGTAACAGTAAAGTACTGCTATATTTCATGTTGCCAAGAGATGCTTTATATTTTTCAACCCCTCACTATATGATGTTTTTTAAAATTTGTTAATTTTTACTTTGAAAATTTTCAGTTTTAGAATTGACTCGACTCAAACATTTTATTTATTTTGCCTCTAAAGTACGCGTACCCACTTCAGCAAAATAATAGGTTTCAGAAAGTTTAATTACATTTTCTTTTTATATCTTTCTACTACCTCAACATAAAGCATTAAATATACGGGAAAATCTATAGAACTTCCAAGTTTTATGTCTTTCGTGGTTTAGCGCTACTTCCAGCATTTTTAATGGTCAAAGTTTAGTTTACTTTCACACTTATATCTTAAAATACGCTGCCCTATAATCTTTGGACGCTACGGAATTTTTCAAATGGGCGGATGCTGAAGTTCAAACTATTGAACTTACTATTAAATTTCTCAAGAGAAAAAAAAGACTGTTTAAAAATTGGTCGTTAGAGAATAAAAACTCAGTTAATTATACAATTACAATTCCCATTCAGAAACTCGAATTTATAAGGGAAAATAACAATTGTATTAAGCGCTCTCATGCACATATGTATAATTAATTTCGACAAATAATTACTCACGCAGACAGTATCAATCGATTGGTCTGAATCGTGTAAACACCATATCACGTTGGTTGAAAATCTATTAGTGTAGGGTTGCAGATTGCAATTTGCGAATTTCTGTTTAACTTAATTACTCATCTATTAGTGTGATGAAATCTAAGGAAGGCATTCTAAAAAGTTTTCCTCTCGTTATATACGTCTTTAGTAAATTCTCTCATGACCGGGAACTAGCGAGAAAAAAAACCAAAGGCGTAAAAAGCTGGTGCTTTGAAAAGAAATCCTTTTCTTCATTCAAAACTCAACCAAATGAAAAACTCATCCGCTTGAACGTTAGAAGCTTTTATTGTTTCGCGTAAAAAGAGTAGAAAAAATATGGGAGAGGAAATTTTTCCTACAAGACCACGAAAATGGGCTTCCGCTCTATTGAAAATACAACACTTTTGCGTCGACATGGGTTTCATCGCGGTGGAAATGCAATGTGTTTCCGCGTACGCATTATACAAGCAATATAGTGATTGTGCACTAAAGCAAGCGAATCGTGTCACGCGTGAGGATAGCCATTAACAGAATTGCTATATCAAAATAGGATAAAAATACTACAAATATTTTGAGCAGTTATTTATCAAAGAGATCCTGCTAAAATGCTATCAAGAAAAAATTCGCGAAGTTCTGCGGTTTTAATGATTTTAGGTTTTCTTAATTCAAAGTATTAAATTATCAATATTTTTTCAAGCCATATTTCATTTCATTTCGATATATATACGATAAATATCGTGAAGTAAATCTGACTCGTTGTTCGTGAAATCGCAATTGTAATTACAGAGTTTTTTATTTCACATGAATGAAGTAGTGAAGCTCGGAGAGCGCAGACAGTAAATTCACAATTTTCAACGTTTTTCTCCATTAAGGGTTTTTATTTAAGCATCAATTTTCAAAGCCACTCGTTTTTCAACGTATCCAGTGTTAAACCAAACGATTTTTATCCAATTTTACAATCACACACGATACGAGTTCTCATTTCGTAACACAAGTCCTGATTTAATTGCTTGATACTGACTGACAAACTATTACTTTTCCTTTTAAAATTGTTCTTTGCTGGAATAGTATTAAGAATTTGTATAATCGATCGTTTTCACACGTCATGAAAAAATAACGCAATTTATGTTTGCAAAGTATAGAACCTCTTTGGAATCGATAATATTTACATAAGCTAGAAGAAAATGTTGCGCTTATCTTACTTTAATGTGCAATCATCGGTTTTAGATGTCCAACTGGATGAATTAATGCAACGAGAATAAATGGGTCGATAGTTTTGGTTTTTAATACTACTTATCTTAATTTCTTTGACATATATAGCAGTGCGTAATGTTCCGCAATTAGTCGTTTACTCCATATTAAAATGTAAGTTAAAGCATCGAAATACATTGAAATAATTATAACAGTGAACTGGAGACTTCTTATCGTATAATTTTATCATCAGTAGCTCTTATGGACCACTTTATTTCTCCTTCATAATCTTTACTGACTTTCTATTTGCTTTTTCTAGTGACTTGCACTGTCATTATTATAGAAATATTATTTTAAAGCTCAACTCTTAAATTCATCTATTTTATGCATGTAATTATTTGTATTGATTTTTATACAATACAATAATCTTTTAAATCAACTTATCTTATTTTGATAAAAGGCACATCAAAGTGCACATATATCATGTCAAATAATCCACATAGGGAAAAGGATGCTTAAACTAACAGTTATAATCCCCAGTTAAAACTTCACGATGAATACATTCAATTTACTGCATTCACTAATTACTACTGTCTCCATAATATCAAGTCAAAGTTCGAATCTGTGTAATCACTTCTGGTAAAATATCAGCTGCGTCCCTTTCCTTGAGTAACCAGCATCAGTGCACAGAGACCCATAGCAATCGAAAGTATGATTTCTCGCTTTAATGTGCAAACTGTGGCACAAATATCAGAGAAAAGAAACTTTAACTTAGCAATCGTGTTTGGTAACAAGTTTTTCCAATGATTACTTTGTATAATTTAAATACATAAATACGTATCTGTTGCGATAACAGGAGTCATTTATTGTTAATAAACATAAAATTAAGCCGGCTTTGATTTCTGTTATCGAAACAGGTCTCTAGTGTAAATATTGCAAACTGGCTATACTAGCAGTGATGCTAATTAGCACTACCATCAACTTCATACGAACCTGCTTCCGTTACTTTACTTTAATTGTTCTTAGTGCTTTGAATTTGTCGACTTATCTTTAATCTTCTCTTTTCATGGGTCGTAAAAATTGCAGATGACTTTCACGTGACTGCACCGAAATATCAAATCATTACCATTCTGAGATTAACAACACATAATTTATTGAACTAAAGCTTAGGATAAAATAATATTTTTAATTGTCCTTTTGCAGATAATATAGTTTTTCTGACAAATAATTTATTGAATGAGAAAATAAATTCCCAGACTTTTATGAAACTGGTTTCAATATTCATGTTTAACTGCAGTAAAAAAAGAAAGTTGAAAGATTTTATTGCAATGGAAATTATGACTCTGAGACTATTTTCAGTAAAAATTTTCAGACATTCTCTGGCTAGAGATAACATCTTGATATTTAGTAATGTATCTATTTTTATTTTCATTATGCTAAATTATTTTAATTTTACATTTTTATTCTGTTGACCTACTATATGTCGATTTTCAATTCATTATGGGTTAATAGGAATTTAATTTTCTTAATTGACTTTTGAAATTTCTTTCTCATCATTAACGGTATACAATATCGACTATATTTTATTCATTATTTGGATATATTTCAAATATATCTAGCTTTCTCGTCCCAAAAAGTTTAATAAATGTTTCTAAACTTTTTTTAATTATTAAACTAACTTCACTGTGAATGGTGTACATACTTTATTCTAATTACAAATTAAATTCATTCAACAAGGAGAATAATTTATAGATTTTCTGTGAAAACTGATAAGATTGTATAATACAATATTCATAACTTCATTTGCCCCAATTTCAGAAACCCGATTAAATCAACTCCTAATTTTGAAGCTAAATATACTACTTAAAATTCAATCAATTTCCGCTGTTGAAAAAACCATTGGCCGCAAAATGTACATCGAGAACAAGTTTTCGTTAATTTAAAATTAATTGCTTGTTGCTATGATCTCTCATTCATTTGGCGAAATTAATCAAAATCTTAAATAGCTTCTAGGAAACTTTTTTTTTCCATACGTGTATAACAGGAACCAGAATCTAATCATTTATTTTCTCTCGTTAGAGTAATCAAAATTTTAAATACCGTACTCAAGATACCTTTCGTCCTCATGAAATATTTAGTATTACAAAGTTAAGAAATTAAAATTGTAAATAAGTGATCACTTTAGAAGAATGAGAGCGCAGGCTTTAAAAATTTGAGAAATTCATCACGTCTTGCTGAAACTTATTATTATTAATTACTGGTCGGACTACAATCCATACAACTGATACAAATCGCAGTGCATTGTTCTCCCTAATTAGAGAACCGTCATTAACAATAAACTCTAACTCCCTCGTTTGCTTGTTTCCTCACGCCCGAAGACGTAATCCTCAGCTTGCCATTTCATGCGCAGATTATGTTAAAACTGAATCTACTTGAGATACCAGAGTCCTGCTCATCAGATTAACTTGTCTTTGCTACTCGTGGGAAATCATTGTCTCGTGCAAAATGTTCGATTAAGCAGTGCAACGCCGGAACTTGAAATTAAAATAGTAGCTAACAATAAGTAAATGTCGTGATTTTATACAGACTACTAATTTTTCACTACATCCTGTTAAAACTTCCACTGATAATAAATAAAATCATAAAATAATAAATAAAATTTATAAAAATATCTCATATATGGCTGTATACCATGACTAAAATATTTGTGATATATGTATGTATTTCTTAAAATCTAATGTATCTTTTTTTTATAGGTGTGCAAGGATTAATAGACGTGACGATTCGAGTTCCCACAGCTGTCGCTGAAAATTCGACTGTCAATATGACATGTCTATACAATTTAGGCGATCTTCCACTGTATACAGTTAAATGGTACAAGGGAGCAAAAGAATTCTACAGATACATTCCAAAGGAAATGCCCCCCATGAAAGTGTTTCTACCACTTGGAGCAAAAGTAGACGTAAGTATTTAAATAAAAAATTTAAATTAATGCTGCAATATTATTAGATGAACTAATAGGATATAAATTTTGTATATCTATTTTTTCCTTTTTTTATCAAGGAGACTTTAATTTGATGGGATGAATGTAATTAGGTAATGCCATTACAGTATCTATAATAGATTGTGATTGTAAAGACCTTCCGATTAATGCTCCTTACAAAGGACATCTTGGAGTCCACGCAATTATCTTGTCTACTGCTAAAGCGATAACGGATGGGAAGCGAAGTCATTGAACTGGAAAAGGATTTGGTCGTACAGGGTTCCCAATCGTACGTTAAATTACGGCACTAGAAACCGTCTTTAGCCGAAATCTCTTGGCAAAGCGTATAATGAGAAATCTTAGGGAAGGGGTAAAGTTTACTGAGGTTCACTGACAGACCCGTTGCTATTGGTACATTAAGCACAGATTCCTCTACGTAAACTCTAAACTACTCGATTCAGGTCTACATTTTTTTAATTATTTTTTTAAACATTTTTTTCCTTATATTATAAGAAAAAGAAAAGAATTATAGAAAAAAATTCTAAAACAGTTTTCGAAATTTTCCTTGACTTTGAGTGACAAATAAGTAATTCTAAAATAGTATAGTAAACATGTAATGGCTTTGCTATAGCAATAAGCTGAGAACGTCAGCGAATTACGATGCGTTCAGGTCATTAACGAATGTGTGCATTGTAACACGCAGAGGAAACTTAAACGACCGTCGACACAATGGATTTTCAATTAAATTACCGAGTAGAAAGTTCTGACATCGCACAGCTGATAAATTTTCTCATGTAATATATTTTCAGCGGTCTAAACAAGTATTAGTCTTTCCAAAACTTAGTAAACTTTACATTACTAAAAATAACGGTTAAACATTACGAATTTATGTCTCGTAGCGATGCGAACTGCTTTTATTAGCAGTTTAATTATATTATAAAATAATTAGAGTAATGCAGAGCATATTCTAAGGGTAGTTGTACCCGTAAGGTGCTGTTATAGTTATATAAATATAGTGAGTAATATTTGATTAGAAATTAAATACATTTTTTTAACAATTCTAGAAACGGCACCATAATTACTGAAAATACGATGACTATATGAGCTCGCCTTGTAATAAATTTGCATAGCAATAGTAATCGCGGTTCTCTCGCCACGTTACCAAAGTCACACGCTCGAGACGAGTATGTATGTGCCAGTTGCGACTGAACAGGCCGAAATTGATTGTATGATTTATACGCTGCCACAGGCAACATATAATTAATCGTCGTTGTTGCAAGGTATTGTTTGTTACGCGAACGCGCGTGCGAGCGCGATCGATTCACAATAAATAGCACTTGGCTCCGTATGCTGGGTCAATTCTGTGGTTGGCGATGCTAAATTAACTCAAAATTCGGCAGACACTCCCTGTCATCACTCGTTCGTTGGTATAATGTAAGCTCGTCGATCAAGCGTTTTGTAAAATGTCTGCCGTCGACGTACTATACGTGTCATAACAACCGTTGTCGAATAAAATAACATTCTAACGTCTAAACTGAAGTTCAGTTCAATTTTAATGCTTCCTTGTTTTACCATTAGCTACATGCTTCTATAGTAATAACACAGGGTGTCTACTGTGCGGGAATTGTCCTTGATTTTGTGATGTTTGATGCGGGAAGTGGATTTCCGGTTTAAAAAAAACTTTTCCGAATAATTAATCTGAATATTTTTATTGGATACTTGCAACTTTTGTTGAACCTCTTGCCGTGGCGTATAGATAAAGGGGGGGATCAGGGGGATCAATCCCCCCATTAGTCTTTTAATATCACGTTAGAATTAAGAAAATTACTCTCTTGAAATCTTTTTAGAATGCAGAAGAAGCCCTAGTAATTCCTTAAAGTCACTTGAATTCTTAGAAATTCTGCTTGAAAATTCTTAAACCCTTTTGAATTTTTTTGAAACCCGTTCCACTCTGTTCAATTTTTTTAAAATCATTCAGAATCTTTCGACATTACTCGAAATTAATTAAATTCGCTAAAATCGATTAAAATCTCTTTAAATCCTTTTTCTAAAATCCCTTTAAATCTCTTAAAAGTTCTTAAAATTTTTTAGTTTTTTTTACAACTCTTGAAGTCTCTTAAAATCCCTTCAAATTTATTAAAGTTCTTCAGTTCTTGCAAATCCTTCTAAGTCCTTTGAAATACCTGCAAATATTTAATAATTCTTTAACATCTTTTAAAGTGCCTTCAAAATCTCTGAAAATTCTTTAAAATCCTTTAGATTTTTTTAAATCTCTTAAAATCTCTTGAAAAACATTCAATACTTTCGCATTTTTTTAAACCCCTTTAAATTCTTTGAAATCATTAAAAATCTCTTGATGTTTCCTAAAATCCTTTAAAATCTCTTGAAATCCTTTAAAGTCTCTTCGAAATCTCTTCAAATTCTTTAGAATCCTTGAAATTCTTTAAATCAGTTTAAATCGTTTGCAATCATTAAAATATCTTGAAATTTTATGAAATATCTTAAAAATCTTCAAACTTCTTAAAATTCTTTAAAAATTCGTTGAAATTACTTTAAATCACTTAAAATATCTTGAAATTCTTCAAATCTCTTTAAATCTTTGATTAAAAATATCTTGAAATCTTACAAAAATTCTGAATCACTTTCGAAACCTATTTGTCACCTATTTTTATAGAGCAAATTACACATATCGCATCCCACTATTCATTATATGATGATTCAATCGTAAAAAAGGGATCATAAGGGAAATCGTAAAAAAAAAATAAGCAGAAAAAGTACGAGAATTGTCCGAGAAATGTCCGGGGATTTCGTGGGCAAAATTTAGTAGACACCCTGTAACACTCTTCTCTAAATTTACATTAAAATCTCTTTTTCTTAAATTTCAGCTAAATCGAAGCAGCGCACATTCCGTGATTTTAAAAGATGTTCAAACGGATTTAAGTGGAAAATATCGCTGTGAAGTTTCCACGGATGCTCCAAAGTTTTATACAAAAGTGGAGTATGGACATTTACAAGTTGCACGTAAGTTGAAAAATGCATCTTCAGAAACAAATTCGGATCTATGACGATTGAAATGTTATTTAGTAATCTTATCAAGCGATGATACATCTAAGAAAGGAAAATTCCCAAAGGACTGGCTGTCGATTAGCTTGAAGATGAAGTTTAATGAAATCCGATCAAATATCAAGGGAGTGGAGTGATATTGGGAAGTTTGTTCTTGTTTCTCATAGCACTTTGCAAAATGGTATGGTTCGCACGATCTTGAATGTATTGAGAGTTGCAGTTTGTTTCGAACTAACCGAAGTAGAATGTCCAGGGATAGGGTAGACTATGATCGAGGTTACACAGTCAAACCTCGCACAGACGACAACTGTTTTGATCATCTTGAAGCTTATTCTCCAAGTTGGACGTTACACTGCAGCACGTCTGTTACTTCTCTACGTTCCGTTTCTCATCTCTACTTCGTCTCAGTTCCTTTCATTTATATTCCACACATGCACAATCATATAACTTTCTCAAGTATAATTCGAGAAGAACGACTTTCCAAAGCAAAAATTTTCCACTTTCCTCCCTTCTTTGTAGTTGTACTGAAATTCTATCTTGAGGTAAGTCCAGATGGGTGAAAAGTGACTCTTTTCTTTTCCGCGGGATAATCGAAACTTGTGTCTCATGTAGGTTCTATGCGAAAACTATTCGCTCAACGTACGTTAGCTTCGAGAGAGAATTTTTCAAAGAGTAGAATATTGAATAGCATTCTAACATTACGGGTAATATGTATTCAAGTAGGTCACCGAATTTCTGAACTCTTTTACTTATTTTCGCCCGTTCATTTCTAGAAATTTCCTTTGATCCAAGCATCATAAATTGGAAGTATTAAAAAACTACAATATTATTCAATATTTCATTAAGTTTGAATTTCAACAGCAGCATTCCGAAGGCTTTTTCGCCGGGGTGAGAAAAAAATACACAGCTAGCATCATTCTCTTTGAAAGGACAATAAGCACGAGCGGTAAAGGCACCAATTGATTCGAGTCGAATTACGGATCCAACTTTTTGTGGACCGTTAAATTTTTCAGTGATACGCCTCCTTTCAGTGACAGGAATGGCTCGCGTATTTCACGCGTGTCCCACCTTTTCTTTATCTTTCGGGATCTGCCCACGTAGAAAGCATAGCATTGTCACCGTAATCGCGCCCAATTAAAACGAAGTTACCCGGCAGAGAATGGAACCCGTTTCTACCACGAAGTTTCTCAGTACGACGACCTACGAATTCCAGGATTGGTCGATAGACCTGTCGCTAGCAATTTCATTTCCAATGATCGCGAAACATTTTCAACCGTAAAAATTGCAGTTTCTGTTCACAGAAAAAAGTTTTTTATTGCCATTCCTGTAATTGTTCGTTTCGTTGAATTTGCTCTATAAATTGGATCAGCTGCCTCTCTGACATATATATATATATATAGATGATGGACACATTCAATATTCACTATTCCTCGAAAGTCAATTACAACTACAGTTGTGAAGTCATAAATAGAAGTTTTGATTGAAACCAAAAAAATTCATAACTGAGTGAGTAATATCCATTTGATATTGTAAAAATCTGTACCAGTTAACTCGATACACTTTTAAAATTAATTCTGCTAGTGGCTAAAAGAGAATTGAATGGAGGATCTTCATTTTTTTCTGCGGTTTTCCCACAACCCTGCTTGCATAACTAACAGCCTCGTCTTATTCAATTTACTGAATGCGACCATGTCCCACAGGCTACATGAATGATTACCCTTCGCTTAATTTCTCAATGGCTTTCCCTAACCACACTAAAGGATAGGTAACGTCGTTACTGCTTTGAAAAATTTGAAATTATCGAAGCACTTTCCTTTCTTTTAAAGAAAAGTTATAGTACAAAAGTGCCCATTAAAATTAATCGGTTTAAAAATTCAACTGTAGAGCAGAGAAGTCCGGTTTTTAGAAATATATTCTCCTGAAAGCTCTTATAAAACGTGACAAGCATATAAAATTTATTTTATAATAAAGCTGAAGAAGTGGAGTTTTTTCAATACATAATATACTCGCAGTGAATTTTAATTTTAAATTAAATTTATTTAAATTAACTCAATTAAACTTAAATTAACTGAAGCTATTTAAAAAAGTGAGGTATTAAATAAACTCTGTTGTAAAAGTATATATTTTAAAGCTTCTCTGAAAGGTGAACCATCTTTTAGATCGAATGCCAGAGTGTCACTGGCCTATAAAATTCTTTTCCTGTTATACATGGACATTGTTTTTTTTTTCTTTTCTTGAAAATATTTCGTCGTACCGTTCGATGGAACGTGCTCTCCTTTACTGCATTTCACACTCTATAGAATCCTCTCAGTTTTTTGTGTTGTGAGAGGATAAAGTATAGGGACAAAGTAAAGAGGACAACTAGACTAGACAGGGTCCAGGATAACAAAAAAAGACTTCCGTTGGAACGTTCTATTGTTGTGTTAAAAAAACATAAATTTACAGGTCTTCCGAAAGGAAATCTTACGGTCCGAATGGAAAAGCGAAGATATGCTGTTGGTGATACTGTACGAGGGAATTGCACCGCTCCACCGGGAAGTCCACCAGCCAACATCACATGGACTGTTAACCGACATCCGGTATGTTCCCATAAGTCCTATAAGTTCAGTAAGCCTACTAACTACTTTTATTGAAACAAACCGGTATTCAGTCTAGCGATTTCGATTACAGGTTATTAGCTTGAAGGTACGAGCCTGTTATATCACAGTAATAGTCATTTAAAATCACTTTCATAATAATCCGAGACGTGTTTGTCCGTATATAATCTTCTATGCAAAGTTTTATTTCTCATAAACGTTATTTTATTTTTGATATATAAAATTTTTATGTTATTTTTTTCCTACTAGAGACGTATAGTTGTATAGTGTATATACATATATATATATTTTATACACCCTATTTATAATACAGTAACTGCATTAAAAGTAAGCACTGTAAGCTTTTAGCATAAAATAGCACTTCTTTCATTGCACATTTTGTTTATTTCCATTGTAAATTACTGATGCGCATCTTCGATTTTAATTGAATATTTTACCGACTATGCATTGCAAAACGCGCGATTGTTTACAGATAATTATACTGCAATCTGGCACGGTTTGCATATAACTATTCGGTGAAAATTGTGAATTAATTACCAATGTTTCATAAACAAATTGGAAGTGGATTTTTAACGCTAAAAAGTAAAAAGTTAAAGTTCATAAAGGTAAAATATTTATTAAACGAAAAATGCCGTTCGTTTTGATATTAAAATTCGGTCATGTACTTTATGTTATAATTTATGCAAAAAAAATAATCCTGAAAGCGAATGCAAAAGCACCATTTCTTTCTTTTTGCATAAAATATGTGGTTAAGAGTAACAGCTGATGTTTATGTCAATTTTGTACGGTTAAAGGGCCTTTTAACCACATCGAATATGAAAATTCTTAAGGCTCGATGTAGAAAATAGAAAAACATATTTTCTCGTCAGACCACTAGCCTGGATCATTTGTTAGCAATTATATAACACCGATGACAAGGCAGCCTGCGATCTCGCCGATAAGATTTTGCATAATGGAAATAACTCGGCCGAGCCGTCAGTAGGAATGTCGCTGGGGAAGTAGATTTTCCGGCGATACATTGTGATTTGCATACTTATTCCCGAGAAATATGAAATCAATCCTCACGAAAGTGTACTTGGAGTGCAACGATGGGAGAAGAGGGTTGGGAGATATAGAAGGGCGAAGAGCAGCGATACAGGCGAATCCACTTCGCCCGGGGAATGCATTAGCAAAAGCCGTTATTGCTAGCCGCACTATGGAAAATTATTAAGCGCTTGCCAGGAGCACTTTTGTCTTTCCTATCGTCGCTTTACGCCCACTCGAGTCAGAATTTCAGAACTTCATTATTTTTTTTTAATTAAATTCAGAGCAAACATCCATAATTAAATACAAACAAACTACAGCATTATTTTTATTTAAATAAAAATCACTTAGCGATTGCAAAGCAGTGTTCTGGAAATACTCTCCAAAATTGAATCAGTGGAAATTAACTGATTTTTAATAACTCTTTTTTCAAGATTTCATTCAGTGAAAATCTACTGAGAATCAATGAAAAGTCACTGAAATTTTCAGTAATCGTCACTAAAATACTAAAAATTTTAGTAACTTTTCACTGATTTCCAGTAGATTTTTCCCTAATTAAAATCGTCAGAAAAGAGTCACTGAAAATCAGTGGAATTTGACTGAGAATCAGCGAAATTTCACTGATTTAAGTTTAAAGAGTACTTTTTTTTGAGATAAATAAATTAAGTAATTTAGAAAGGTCAGGGAGGTCAATCGTATCTTTCCAATTTTCTTATAGTTCCTAAATAATTGCATCTTTTCCTCCAAAATCGCTCTTACACATTAATAAATTTCTCGATTTCGAGATTAAAACAAGGCGCCAAAGGCGTTGAAATTTATACGTGTGAATAACTGCAATTAAAAATAATGAACTAAAACGGATATAATATTTCAGGATTTAAATTCTCTAATGTAGAGGATAATTAAAACTTATAAGATAAACATGATCAACTTTGTTCATTTTCCGACTTTATAGATTAACTAATAAAAATTAAGAAATAAATTAGGAATTATAATTGAATATATTGAAATAATCTACAATTTTTGATATTTTTGATTTTTTTCCAAATGGAAATAAAAAGAACGTTTCGTGCTGAAATTGCTCCATTTATCCCTGCTTAACATGGGATTTTCAATAAAAATATTTCAATATAAGTAGGCATTTATGGGACTTCAAAATCTTGAAACTTTTTTGGAATCTTTCGAAATTCTGTAAAATCACTTGAAATCCTTTCACACGTCTTGATATCTTTGACATCTTGTAAAATCTCTTGAAATACCTTTAAATTGTCTAAAATCCCTTAAAAGTTCTTCAAATTCACAATAAAATTTCTTGAAAACCTTTCAAATTCCCTAAAATCATTTAAAATCTCCTGAAATCCCCTTAATTTCTTTAAAATATCTTGAAATCTTTTGAAAATCCTATAAAACTCTTTAATATCTATTTTCGATATAATTTCAGCTTTTTTTAAAAAACAGGATTTTTGTTTTCAGAAGATGAACCAATTAAGTAATCAAATATTACAAATAATGAATCCAGAATAGTTTTTTAAACTTGATGGGGTTTTGACCAGTTTTCCCTACGTCGGGTTTTATCAGTAAGAGGATGACGCGCCTTGTAGGGTCCTTTCCTGTTTCCCAGTTCAGGACCACATTATAACTAAGGAAGACTAGTCAGGACCCCATAAACACCTCATAAAAATTTCTGCATGGGGTGCTTCGAATCTCATCGTTGACTTTTAAAATTTCAAACATGTCGTGCTGCGACAATTTAAAAATAATGAGAAAATGGGAAAGTTACATGATTAACCCGCAGAAAATAGGACAAAAACTAGTTGAGGTAGTTAAGAGAAATGAGAGGGATAGGATTAGCCTTCATTGTCCCATAAGGATTTCTTATAAAGGATCAGGAAAAAAGTGGTGTACTGGAAACATTTTTAAATAAGTTAATAAAAGAATTTACATATTCAGTCCTCTTGGCACGTAACTAAAAATTAATCCAACTAACTACTAAAGTACTAAATTGAGAGCCTTTTTCCTGACGTGCATTAATTTTTATCAAAGATGTATGTGTTTTTTAATGTGAAGTGATAACTAAACATAATCCTATTAAGATGATACCGTCAACGCTTCCAGTGTCGTCTTAAAGTGAGATAAGATGAATACTTCTGTACAAGTGTACTGATCGCTTAAAAATGAAATGAATTAAATTATAATATGCAAAATATGAATACAGTGATAGGCGCAGCTTGTGTGAGAAACGATATGTAGAAGGTGCAAATTGAAAATAACGATTTCTCACGTATAGCATATAAAAGCGTGACGAAACGTGTGAGTAGTTGAGAATCTCAGGCGTCAGATTATACGCATATACTTAGAACTTGAACCGAATGTCCCGCAAATTACGTCCTGTAAAGAGTTGCCGCATGACTGTGAGAGGCGGGAAGTACATAGGATCCTATCCCGGAGAGCAAACGACCGAGCAAAACGTTCCTATCTTGAGATTTCCAGTTAATTGGTTCTTTGCACACCTATAGCAATCTAGTAGGCTATTAACGAACTAAAACTCGTACAAGTCTCACGTCGAACATTTCAAGTGCGTCGGCTGCCGTATAGTTTCAGGCTTCGTATTCTCAGTCTTATCAAGACTGCTAAAAATTTTACGACTCACTTGTCGCTTGTATAAAGATATGGAGGATTACTTAAGAGATATTTTAATGCTTTTTATAGATAATGCGTCCAGTTATAGAGTAACATGTGAAACATTCTTTCGATTAAGA
Organism: Synergus itoensis; assembly: GCA_904066005.1. NCBI lineage: Eukaryota > Metazoa > Arthropoda > Insecta > Hymenoptera > Cynipidae > Synergus > Synergus itoensis. The sequence continues at coordinate 2,076,700 of CAJFCP010000036.1, read as the reverse complement.
GAAGCGTGTGGGTGGATACTGAATATAGCAATGGTACAACTTTATGATGCAGAAATAATCATCTTTTAAATGTAATTGAATTTTCATGTAATTAAATGCACAAATACAAACTAACAAGACGATTAAAAATTTTGGTAAAGGGAAATATGTCTATAATCAATGGTGATTCCATTAATTGTCCTATTATAATTGGCCTTTTCTACTTTTGAGCACAATAAGAGCAATTTTCGTTTTTGGAACAAAAGATCCTCTCTCGATAAAATTCTTTATGAATTATTAAATACATTAAGATAATGTCGAGAGGTAAAGCACAATAACTTACAATTAGTTTATATTATCCAAGAAACTACTTTGCTTCAAGCCTGTATTCCATGAGAAAGTGAGCTACAGTAGACTTTTAATCAGATGCCACAACAAACGCGAGTTTATGGAGATCCCACATAGCAAAGTTTGCTATTAAATTAACTTAAAACAGATAATTAATAAATACGTTAAAAGCAGAATTCTCAAGACTATAGCTTCAAGTATAGCAAGAGTATCATCGCTTCAAAGGTCTTTTGTGCTCCTTAGGGGGAATTTAAATGCGCAAACCCTTTTACGGTTCTTAACACTGGCTATGTCGAGGCAGATAAAATATGAAAACAGTCTTCGGCCATCGTAAAGAAATTAAGAAATATGTAGTAATATTCCTCAGTGTATGAATTCGAATACAACTCTTAAAATATTTGTGCTGGAGTAGAATTTTGATTCTAGGTCATGATTTACGTATTTTCAGTAGAGTAAGCAATTTTTGGTCAGACAAATCAAATCCATTTCAGAATCGGTGAAAAATTAAATATAGAAAATTTTATTACTGTTACAGGTGAAAGCGAGCAACATCACGAATAAATACGTGTCGAGAAACATAAGTGCGGATAGTAGACAACAAACTTTCGCGACACTGGATTATGAAATTATACCAGATAGCTTTAATAGCGGCAGGTTACTGATTGCATGCCGTGCTGCTGTCTTCCATCTTTATGAAGAAAATGCTGAAATTATTCTAGAAGAGGAACGTCCGAGATTGGCTTCCGTATTGGGTACACGGGAATCATCTTATACTGGTAATCTAGTCCACTCTAATATATTGAACTGATACATAACTCGTTCTTATCACTTGCTTTCAAAAATATTCGAAAATAACATTAATTATACAAAACAGTAAAATAACTAAAAAAAAAGAGAAAAGTATACTTTTACTCGATATAAAGTTTTAAGGGAAAGCCTTTAATTTGAGCAGTACTCAAACTTTCTGTACTAAAATTTATAAGAATTGAAATAGGGATATTTTTTAAAATAAACTATTGCTTTGTTATAAAGTGATTTTCCACTTAATAAATAATTTTAATAATTCTTTCAAGTGGAAAAGGAATTACATGGTCAGACATGAACCAGAATTAAGGATATTTTTTAAAATCCTTGTGTCAGTTTTGAGATATTAGTAGTGTAAATAAGCCCTACAAATTTCATCAATTTATCTACAACCGTATAGTTTTATAACGGACATATCTCAGTTTATGAAATAATAGCCTAGATTTAAATTTAAATTGTGAAAAATAACTTTTAAATTTTTTTCCCCTCAAGTTTCACAATAAGCCCTCACCAAATAAACCTTATATTTAAGTCTTGAGAATTTAAGTGACTAAAGTGGTTTTTTCCTCTGTTAAAGGAAGTGCAGCCAGTCGCAGAGGAGAATGGGTCTACGCCATGTTGGTAGTCAGTTTCCTGTTGTGTGGTCTAAGATAACATCGATAATCTTCGATTTGTTTTGCGCGTTTGAGTGTGAAGACGTGGTTGAAAGAGTAAATTGTTTGTAAAAAATTTAAAGTTGTGAGAATGAGCGAAAGTGAAAAAACGAGAGAATGTGCAGGACACAGAAAAAAAAAGGAAAAGGACCTTTTTGTTGAAACGCGTATCGGACGAACGTAATTTGTGTAAATAGGATACTAATTTAGAAGATCGTCTACCTGTAAACAATATGTCTCTGCAAGCGTCTCTGCGTGACAAAATTGTAATCCAAATAATATGTCATTATGTATTAGATTAGTGATGTTACATGCATACTGACGAATCATTTCGAAAATATGCCTAAGGTGTTTTCTATTCTTCTGACTGTTACTTTGATACCTCAGATGACACGGCACGGCCAATGCAAAACGTCCTATCGAGTTTTCAAAAAATTTGATTGTTATTGTTTGGAATGGAATATCAGTTCAATGACTAATAAATGATTGACCTTCGTTAAACCCTTTCTATTTCCTTTTCACATCTTTTAATCATTTCTCCTCATCTTTTTATTAATAGGACATCATAATAGTAAAAAATTTTTGATGAAATTTTCAAATATGAATATGTTATATACATGAATTTTTTAAAAGTATTTTGATATTTAAAAGTATAGTGTAAACTGTTGGCTATAGGCTAATGTAAAAAAGGACTACTTTTTATTAGTAATGAAACATGTAGGAATGTATCTTTACTTTTGTTGTCCTTTTGTTTTTAAAAGGACAATGCATTATGCATTATGTTAGTGAAAACAAAAGACAAATTACACGAAATTGCACATCGCATTGTCGTAGTAAAAGGGAAGAGAAATGTGGGAAGATATTAATGCACGGTACTGCATTAGTGTAGGTACAGACAAGGATTATGTAAGACTGTATAGTATATTAACTATAATACTTTTTTTAAGCCAAATGTATAAATCACACTCTTTATTACTTTCTAGAAAAAGTTTAAGTTGAATGAAAATTAAGAGTGGTACTGTGTACTCTTGTTCGAAACTTTTTCTTTTTAACTTTGAGGTTGTTTATGAATTTGAAAAATAAATTAAGAGCGTAAAAATTAAAACTTGGGTTATTTTTTGTTAAAATAATAATGTATGCTAAATTTTGACTGCTTCATATTTTTAAATAACTCTGGAATAAAATTGTATCGCCTGTTGGGTTTGAAAACTTGGCCATTTGTAAAACAATGATTGATAGTCTTACTCTTTGGGTCAATTTTTCCAGCAAATTCCAGTCACGTCGTCCCTGATATCTTCCTCTAAATTGTATCATTAGAAAAAAATAAAACGAGTGACGTGACCAGAGTGCAATCGCAAAATTTCTCTAATGAAAAATGTCTGATGTTGATGAAACTGTTGATGAAAGCATTCAACATGTGCCGCAGGGAAGTTATATTAATTAAATCGGAACGATAATAAAAGTAACTCGTGCATTTTAGGAAATTTAGGTCTGTGCATTATTTAAGCAATAGTAGAATACATCGTAACATAATTTTGAAATCATATCTTTTAAGACTATTTGTATATATGCATTCAATATTTACCGCGTATTATTATTGTGACAATTATTATAAAGTACAAAGTTCCTTTTTGAGTAATTCACAATAAATGCGTAAAAATATGAACATTGGTTTGTAAATGTGATGAAAATAAAAGTGAAAAGATATCACAGGACAATATATCTATATCGGAGGCAATATTTCAACACAAAGATATGTTTAAAAAAACGTAATCTTATTAACTACATACTGTTTAGATAAATTAGTTGTCCTTGCGCTTATCTGTGAATAGACGAAACTCCTTGAAACTTCTCAAAAGCTTCATTCAAAATCCTATGACTCGAGAGGCACAACCAAACTCGATTTTCAGTATCGGAATAAAAGGTGCGTTGAAAGCATAAAAATATAGTCTGCATTTTGTTCATGTTCGCTCTGCCTGCTCTTGAAGTTTCCCTTGGAGTTTCATTTCTATTACATCTACAGTTGCTTCCCTGATTTTACTTTTCTCAATACCTAGCTGCTGGATCTTCAACATCTGTTCGGAGACGTAGGAGACTCTATTTTGAAAATATGTCTTAGCTTCTTCGATGCTCTTCTCCGCAAAGTAGCCAGTTCCAATGTCAACTAAAACACTATTTGTGTCGCCTACTTGACCAGTGACATACATTGAACCCGTGAGGGGCACCAAAATTTCTTTACCTGCAATCATAAATTAATTTTCGTTTCTGTAGTTATATTACTTGTGATTTAATTATTTTTAATACAGAGCTTGTAACAATGTATTATTTATAGTAATTTGTCGTTTATTGAGAATATAGCAGCATCGGATTTAAGTTTAGCACTAATAGTGTGGGGGCCCCCTTGTTTCACATAATAAATCAGTTTTAAAATTTAGTAATTGCATTTTTTGAGTGTTTGAAATTATACGATCTAATTCGATAATGCTGGTAGGAAGGAAAAAAAGAGGATATTCATTTTGTGAGAGCCGCACATGTCCTATGTGCCCTTATGTAAATCCGCCACTGGTATCTGGGTAACAGAGCACTCAATAAAATATAATACTAAATAATGCAAAAAGTATGTTTCGCAATTTTTGCTTTTATTCCTCGAAAAAACCCCGCACCAAAAAATCTATCCATAATCGGACCAAATTCTTTTGGAGAATTTTTTCTATTTTTGTGAACTACAATATAAAACTAGCTGTGAAGTTGTATCACCTTTTATGCTCATTCAATGAGCACTTTGCTTCCTGGAAGCAAATATGATTTGCTTCCTCATAGAGGAAGCATTAATTAATTAATCAAATAAATTAATATTAGGTCACCTGAATCGTGTCAACACAAAGAAAAGTTTATTTTCTTTACATCAGCCTTAAGTTTTGATTATTTGAGAAGCTATAGTCGAAAAATGAGTTTCACTAAAACTATGAAAGTACGTAAAACTTGTAAAATTAAATATTATGTTAAACCCTTGTAAGAAATTTAACTAGGTATATAGTGTAATAAGTGTGCTTTTCATTAATTTATCTCTACGCGTTTTCAAGATATTGCAAGATTGTGACATACATACATACATACATACATCCGGACAATTTTTCAGGACATCGTATTAGATATATTGCCCTTGAAATATGTTCAAAAAAACCCTTTTTTGGAAACTGAATTTTGACACCACTACAAAGCTTCCTCTATAAGGAATGAGTGAAAAGTTCTGAACGTTCAAATGAACGAATTTTTGTATTGATTGCATTGTAAATTAGAAACAGTTTTGAAATATTGATACACTTGTATTAAAAATAATTCTGTATGAAAGAAACTTGAAATGTGTATTGTTACACAGCAGAAATTTTTTGTTTTATAAAACTTTAGGGGGATGTTTTTCATTTCCATAAGTAAATTTCCACCCCTCTTAAAATTATAAATAAAGAACTTTTGTTCAATACGCCCCATACCACGATACTAACCTGAAAAATGGAAAAGTGAATGAAAGATCACGAAGAAAAGAACAACTAGAAATAAATTTAAAGGAAATTCAAAATTTGCTTACCTTTGGCTTCTGGTGTAATTTTATCTAGGCATGATCCAGATTCCTGAAATTTGGTCTGGGCGATTTTCAGAGTTTGTAAAGAGTCCTGGAAGACGGTGAGTTCCTGGTCCAATTGCTGTTTCAGTAACGTGAGTTGCTGAAGATTCAATTTTATCAAGGAGACTTGCTGAAGATGAGGTTGTTCTGATAGTGATATTTGAGACATCTTGTGGAATTTTTAATTAATATGAATAAACTATCTTCGTGACGCGGTTTATTTTCAGAAACTTGACAATGTGACCAAACACGGTCAACACAAACGGCTAAGAAATTTTTTCTGACGTAATGAAGATGAGGGAGCCACTGTCGCCGATGGTGTCCCCCCTCTTGGAGAAACCTTGAACTCATTTGATGATTTCTGATGATCACACCATGGTAAGAGGTAAGATAAAAGCAGAGTAAGAGTATCATCAACTGTCATCAGCAATGTTGAGGATGTTGCCCAGTAGAAATTGAGTTTTATATCAAACGATGGCACTACGGTATCTAAAATTGAAGAAAATTTAATTCCTTATCAAATAGTAACATTAAATAACAATCTGCGCTGCATTTTCTGCATTAATTTATTTTATAACTTAATTATCACAATTTATTCTTCTAATTATTATATTTTATTGTTTCATTTTTAAAATCCCAATTTTAAGACTTTAATTAACAACTGCGTAAATTAATAAATGATTATTGATAGATTTTTGAAACAAATAATGGTGTTTTAAATATTTTTAAATCGATTTAAACAAGTATTTTATCTTAAAACATTAATTAGCTCATAAAATTAAGAAAATAGTACGACGGCTCCCATCCGAGTATAACCAAGCCAAACGCTGCTTAACTTTAATGATCCATGTTTACTCAAAACATAAAGATAATATTTTTTAATTTTTATAAATTGCATCAAACAGAGTAGATTAAAATGAAGAAAGTTCAAAAGAAAAGGGGAAGAAATAATAATTTAAATTATAAATATTGACGAAATATTGTCACGGCAAGTTTTAAGTAAAAACATATAAGTTTGTATACATATTTCAAGTAAACAAATAAAAAAATGACACTTGTCAGTTACACCTAAAAATCTGTCAAACAAGCATGGCATCCGGCATTTAACAAACTAAATCAAAAATGTAGTTTTTATTTCAATATATTCCAACATATAATCAATAGTCGTACAACAAACAAAATGGTTCAAAAACATAAAGGAAAGAAGAATGAATCAAAGCACTCGAAAAGAAAAAAAATCGATATTACTGAAGATGAGGAAAGGGCTGAGAGGTTAAACGCAAGCAGCAAAAAGAAAGAGGAAAGGATGGTTGAGGTAAAACGTGACTTGGAGGAGAAACTCAGAAGAAGACTGATTGTAAAGAATTCAGATTTAAAAAAGGAGGCCAAAGAACAAGAGAGGCAGCTCAGAAATCAAAAGAAATCCCTCAGTGAGCAGCAAATGGTTCAAGTACATATAAATTAAATTTATTCATTGTTAGTTATTATTTATTCATTCAGAAACAGACTACAAATAATTCTTGAACCATTTTTACGATGGAAGATCTAGAAGAAAAAAAAACATCTTTCAATAAAGATCTACATTTCTTTTAGATTCGCGATGAAATGAAAAAAATTATTGAAGCAGGTGTGGAGAAAGTAAACGCTACTAAAATTATTTACGAAAAGATAAAATTTGATGGAAAGGACAAGTTGACTATTGGAAGTGTGAAGTACAAACTAAAAAATAATGTCCACATGGTTGGCTGGGGCAGAGAAAGTGTGATGCTTGGAGCTGCTTTGGAAAAGATAATAGGACAGCAAATGAAGAAAGGATTCTTAGTAGTACCTGAAAAAACAATTTCTGAAATGTGGAATTATCACTCCTGGTATCCTAAACTAGATACGAAAATCTCATACTTTGAAGTGGGCGTTGACGGCCAGCCAAATGGAAAAACTTGGGAGACTAATAAAAAAATAGCAGAGTATTGTAAGAAGCTGAAGAAAAAAGACATTCTTGTTGTTATTCTTTCGGGAGGGACCGACGCTCTTCTTTGTTTGCCAAAGGGCAATATTGGTATCAAAGAGAAAATCTGTTTGTTAGAGAAGTTGAAATCTGCGAAAGCCAGCAGAGAAGAAATTAATACCATAAGGAAGAAACTGTCTCAAATAAGAGGTCATTTTCTTACATAAAAATCACAGACAAATTTACATAATTATTCCGAAATTATTATTATTGATTATGAATTATTTCTTCATTATAGGTGGCGGTCTGGCACGATTGGCATACCCAGCAAAAGTAATTACAATAATTATGTCCGATGTTCCTGGAGATAATATCTCTGAAATAGCTGGAGCTCCGACTGTTTATCAACCATTTTCTGATAAAGCAAACTCAATTTTAAATAAATACCAGCTACATGCAAATATGTCCAGTTCGATGAGAAAAGTTTTAGAAGAAATTCCTCCACCTGAGCCAACTAAGATGATTAACGTGAATGGAAAATTTAAATTTGTTGATTATCATATCATAGCTGGAATAACAGATGCTTTGGAGGGTATGGCAAAAGCTGCCTTCCAATTGGGATACGTTCCGGTCAAAGTGAATGCCTCTTGTATAGGCAGAGTACAGAAGATGGGTCGAGAGTATGCAAAATTTGCATCCTTGATCATCCTAACAGTCGAGGAGAAGATATCAAAGCTGGAATTCTATAAAGCCATGATCGATAGCTCAATACTACCTCTCTCAGAAGAAAAAGTGAAGGAGATTTTTCCATCGAAGGAAAAATGGGGATTAGGCTTGTGTTTACTGATGGGGGGGCGACCTCTAGTCAATGTTGGTGATGGTCATGGTCGAGGAGGTCCGAATCAAGAGCTGGCATTATATTTTTCTATGTACTGGTATCTAAGATGTAAACAGTACCCAATTTTGAATGAATACGTTGTTTGGTTTCTTGGAGGAAGTTCTTCTGGCAAAGAGGGAAATACTGAAGCAGCGGGGGCGTATGGTTATGGCGATCTTGCTAGTGGAGTTTATAATAAATTTCAGGAATTGAGTAATTGTTACAAAAAGGCTAAGATAAAGATGAGGAAATTGATGGAGCAGGATCCAGAAAACACAGAAACAGAGGTTTTAGAATTGTTACTATTTAATATCCATTAAAGAACAGTTGGTAATATTCCGATTTTCAGGAGGCTTTGCAACTTGTAAAGAATTTAGAAGATGAAAAATCAAAAGTGGAAGCTATATTACCAGATCAAGTACTTAGAAACAGCGACACAAACTTCTTCTTCTTGAACATCAATGATGGTGAAGAGCTTCTAGAACTGGGAGATGGTGCTGGAAATACTTCTACGAATGTTAGGGATTTGCATATAATTCGAATAGTGCGTTTCCAATGTAATTGCGATGGAACCTGCTTTAAGAAAATTGCAGAAACTGGTAACTCGGAAAAATGTGCAGATAAAACTTGTTCAACAAGTCAAGATGAAAATCCAGTGAAAAAATTGCCATGTTGCCTCAAAACTGGTTCACCCAAAGAAATCGTTTAACAAGTTTCTAAAGCCATGCACATTGCACACAAAATCGGATAAATACAATTTAGTTTTCTTTGTAGAGTAATATACTTCTTATAATGCAAAGCATTTCCATAAAATCGCCATTGCTGGTTTTGCTTCGTCTCACTTTAAATTTCCGCATTACTATCCTAGCGGAAATTAGATTCCCACTTGTGAAAGAACTTCATCTCTAGCTTGGTGATATTGCTAAGAGGAAAACCGAGGAAAAAGTTTTATTTTCATATTTATAGTAAAATATCTTTCGGTTCGATCGTTTAGGAAATTTTTTTATTTGAATATTATCCTGCAAGCATCATGGAACTTTTTATCAGCTTAATCAAAATGTCAAAAAATTTTACAGTCAAAGTAGAACATTTCCTAACTTGGGAGCCATTAAACTTCTTTAGAGACTTTCAAGATTTTTCTGAATAGTTTATAGCCCATTTAAACAATAGAAAGTATTTTTTGTTGGAAAGCATGTAAAATATTTTAAAGAAGAAGTCTGAGGTGATATTTTTAATCTTTTAAATGAATATCCGATGCGATACTCACAGATATCGACGAGACTCGAAACCATCAGAGTACACCACATAGCTTGCATCAACCACAATTGCCTTTACCTGCCATCCCAATTATAGCATAATCACTCACCCGGCAAGAATATACGTGTATTTTACTCTGCCATACGTTTGTTGTGAATTGAATAAGCTCCACAGTGTATAACAATACACGATCCTGTGCTGCGGATTAAATTAGAGCTACGTTTTCGCAGGGAATTTCAGCGGAAAGTATTATCCCTCTTCGGATCCGTGCCGACTTTAGCGGAGGTAATACGTTGATTAGAATTCTAAATTGCCAAAAATTACGACTCCGTATTACCAAGTCAATTCTCAATGTTAAAACGAACCTCCCAGTTTAAACTCTATTCATTTAAACTACGAATTATCTTAATTAATTACTAAACCCCCAAAGCAAAAGCTCTCATCAGAGCAGTATGTTCATTGTTCACAATTTAAATATTGAGTGTGGATGAATTTAATTTTCAACGGACAGTGTTGTGGTTGATATTTATGTACTTTTGTATAAAACAGGCGTGAAGAAGTAAATATGGAAATTACTCTAATAAAACAGTTAATTCATTGCAATTAAATGGGGATTAGTCATTTATTCATAACATTTTATGCATAAAGAACAATATTGACTGGAAATTCCAGGGCTGTAAGTTGGAATGCTTATAAGGTGGAAAGACTGTCCACGAAGAATTCGACCATAAAGTTTACATTGTTTTACTTAGTTTACTCATACATACTAAGTTTCATAGGCAGCCTTGTGCTACATTGCGAAAATCCCTAAAGAGGAACAGAAAAGCTTTCTGCAGTTAAATTTACAATGTAAATCGGACGGCTACTAAAAAAGCAAGGAAGCCAAGCTCGAATGGGCGACATATGCCGCTCCTCTGTTTTTTTTTTTCGTTAGACCGAGATCTCCGAATAAAATACACCAACTACAAGAGAGGCGTGAGATTTCCATTCAAATTTCCGCTTTATTAGACTTCTGCGGAGCTTTCTGGCAGGTGTTCAATGCATGCACAGAAATCGTAGCGAATAGAGTGCTTAAAGGAATGTTAAAGGAAACTATAAGATTCTTTTGTTGAAAATAAAATAAAACAGATTAAACTGACGAAGAAATCGCTTTTTGTTTTTAGTGTATCTTACGAATGGTGCATTTTACTTATTTATCTATTTATACGATGTATAATATATGTATTTTTTTTATAAATTTACATATTGCCGTAAATGGATGTAGTAAACCTGTTTGAAATTAACATGCGTCGTCACGGAATCACGTTAAATAGACAAGTGCGTGTGAGTAGGATAAAATGATATTCTAGCTTCTAGGTTGAGATTCTGCATTACTCGTTGGGTGTACTGAGTAACGAGCGCTGCATATTTAGCCGTGGATTCTCTGCAGAGAGATGCAAATGTGTTAGATATACTCAAGATCCCTTTTCTCTCTCATCCTTTGACTTATTCAATGTTTCTCTCTCGATTCTTGCATTTCCTGTATTTTTTATGTACATTTTTTACGTTAAAAACTTTTAATTCTAGTTAAAAATAATTTTAATATTTTCATAAACGTTATTCAAAGTATTTTGACTTTAAATAGTAATAAAGAGAAGGTATTTAAAATTATTTTACAAATAATACTACTAAAGTAATTTGAAAACATTCCTTTACTCAACATTTTAAACATATTTCAATAATTCAATCATCATTTTTTCTCCAATCTATGAACAAGTGATTCTATCACAACATGCTGGATAAATTTTTTTCATGTCTCCTTTTATTTTTTTCTCAACCTTGCCAGGTGGACATCTAGATTCCGCGCATCTAGAAATAAAAATTCTTATTGTACTTCTTTCTTTGGGTGCCTGATATTTTTTTTAAGTGAATCCAAGATATTTCAATATAACAAAAAAATTTCAGAACGTGATTATAGGCACAGAAAAAATTGATTTATATTTTCTTGACAAATGCAATTTATATTTTCTATCTATAATAAGATGAAAATAGTTTAAAGATAATAGTTTTTGAAAAACTCACGTTGTAGCTGATGATTTTCCAGGTCCGTCACATATAACATTATTGCATGAAGAATCGTCATTTGGCAATGGAAATACTCCTTGGGGACAATTAACTATAAAGAATTTAAAAATAGTTTTAAATAAAATTAAGGGCTCATAGAATTTTTAATACTGTTTAAAATTACATGACAGTGCCGTTTTTTATCCAGAAAATTATCAAAAGACATGAGAGTTAATGAAATTGCAAAAACATACCATACTTGTTCCTCTGTTCTGAAAAAGACACCAGCAAAACAAGACAAAACAGAATTATCAGCTTCATAGTGACGTCCTTTCAAAACTTCGTTGTATTTGCAATTGCACAGAATGGAGGAAAAATTGATGCATATATAAAGGCTCCTTATCTCGAAATCGAAAATGTTGCTACCAGTTTCATAAACATTATAACAATTGTATATAATTATTTAAGTACTTAGTCAATGCGTATTTTGCATATTTTCCAAGTTTATAGAATAACAAGTCTCTATCTTATCTTTTAAGCATTACGTCTTCTTGAATATTATTAGAATAAATGTCTATATATATTTTTACTTTACAAACAATACAAAATGAAAAAAAAGTAGCTTTAAAATACTGCTTTATTAGCACACGATGTACATAAACAGATGTGAGTTATTTTTATACCGACATTAACTTTTTTATAAAACACTTCTTTTATTTATATAATTATTGTTTTTATGGTGCACAGATTGGACCTCCACAACAGGCAGGATATGTCTCTTTGCTAATTTTTTCCACATCTTTTCTACCAATTTCCTTTCCAGGTGGACATCTCAATTCTGGACATCTAAACATTACAGTACATTGTTATTAATTTAATAGTAAAGCCAAATAAATTTTTTGGACCAATTAAAATAATTTACAGTAAAGAAAAGTGTTGTCATTTGTTTACTTTTTTCTCCATATACAGTTTTTAATTAAAATGGTAATTTATTTTATATACATTCTAAAGAGGCGATAACAAGGACGAACTGCAATAATAATAAATATTATTATAAATTAAAATAGACTTACCCCTTCTGTAGATAACTGCCATCGGCTTTGCAAATAACATGAATGCACTGGTTTGCAAAATCCGCATGTACGTTTTTGTCAGCAAAGACAGGATGTTTGTCGTCACAATCCGCTGCAAATTGAAATAAAATCCCAGTTAATATTCAAAATAATAGTGTTATTCGGAAGTAGTTTCAAAAATGTTCATTTGCATTTTAATCAAATATGAAGAGTACTTACCAAACGACGCAGACTGTTGGGATAATCCCACGCAGAAAAGGAGTACTGAGAGAACCACTAAGAACTTCATTTTGGTCACTTGTTGGAACAAAACTGATAAACCAGAGCCAAATCAACAGTTAATATACTCCTTCCAAGTGGGCCATAATTAAAAAACGTACTTTGCCCACCACGGAAAAATTATTGAACTTTGTGGTGGGGAATTCGGAATTCCCTATTTAAAAGAATTGTATCATCATACATGGAAAGATACTAATAATAGTTAATATAAAAGCCATTAAAATTTTTTGATATTATCACCGGTTTTCTAATGAATATTTATTTGTTTGTCACTTAAGAATAAATATCAAAAAGCTATAGCTATTCTTTTAAATTATTCTATTAGAGGTTGCCTGTCCTAATTAGCATATGACTTTGGCCTTCAGAAGCCAAAATATTTCCATAAAATGTAGTTTGTAAGACGCTGTTCCTTACATCACTGAAAGCCATTAAAAAATAATTGGTATTTCTAATGTAATGGATTTATTGTACAACATACAATATTAAAATACAGGAAAAACTAATGTATACAGATAACTTAACTACCAAAGATATGCATTAAACTGATAATTATGAAATATCATTGCTTGAAAGTAATTACAAAATAGTATTCGGTAAAAATTTATTTTTCATTCAATAATTTTATTTATTTATTTTATTCAGATCATTAGTTTAACAAATCATCAGTTTCCACATATTGGTCCACCACAACAATGAGGATAGATTTTACTATGATCAACTTTTTTTACGCCAATTTGCTTTCCAGGTTGACATCTAGATTCCGCGCATCTGAAAACATATATATAAAATAATTTGTAGTAAAGAATAAAGGGAAAAATAGAAAAATTGCAATACCTACCCTAATACGGAAAAATTTTGAAGAGATGTACATGTTACTTTCACACAAGTTTTTTCAGGATCTTCAAGCGGTTTCATGTTTTGACTGCATCGCTCTAAAATATTTAAATATCTTTAGTCATTGTATGATAATAAATTCTTTTGAGATATGAATTAAAAGCAAAACAGTTTATTTTAATATATTTTTTTAACAGTAATTTAATTTTAACAGTATTTTGATGAGCTAATATATTTCAATAATGTCTAACTTTTAATTTTAATTTATAATATATTCACATATTGATAATTAACTTTTATTAATTTTTTCAACAAATTCTGCTTATTGTTAAATAAAGATATAACCTATTTCTTTACTGTTATCATTTTGCTAGTGAAAGTATACATACCAAATTTAGCAATCCCTTCTGAGAAGTTAATATACAACACAAAAAACAAAAGATGCGCAAGAATTTTCATTTTGATGCTTGTAGCCTGGATGCTAAATACAAACTAAATGATTGAACACATTATTAGCAACATTATACACGACACGATTGCCAATATCTGAAGATAGTCAAAATAATATTTTTGTAAACATTTATGAATCAAAGGTCTGTCCTTGACATAAGTTTTTTATATGTTATTAAATACATAAGCTTACTACGATTTAAATTCATAGATTCTAATCACTTTCAGTTGTATATACAAAATAATAGGTCAAAGGTTTGTGATTAATGTGTTTCTTACTTTCTTTATCAGTGGAATTGGCGTAATCTGAACGTTGGTGATTATTTAAGTGAAATTCTACACAAAATACTGCTTTGATTTTTAAGTAACTGATTTCTCATTTGAAATTCACATTTACGTATGTATATGCATAGCTCATAGATGAATTACGAATTTTTATCTTTTATCTAAAACACGATGGCATGGTTCAAGGTTTGAGAATTATCCTTCACATTAGAAAGAGAAACCATATTTGATAGACGCTCACATTATATACTTTTTGAAATATTCAAATTATACAATTTAGTGATTTTTTATGCTTTATTTATTCTTGTAGATGCGTCAAAGAAAATATTTCATAAATTTAATTTATAACTACTAAAAGAAATTATTCTAGAATCGGAACTTTACAAAAAAAAAATACTCGTGCAATGAGCTATACATATAATAAAACTAAAAATTATCGTGAGATTAAGGTGTTTAATAAAAATTCTTTAAGAAATTGTAAAATATGCTGTATATTTTTATTAATTCAACCTGAAATTATTGTATCAGCTTTACATATTGGTTCACCACAACAATCTGGAAACTCCTTGAAAATGTCAGGTTCTTTGTAACCAATTTGTGTTCCTGGAACACATTCCACTTCTGGACAACTGAAATTGATTGACCAATTTAAAAAGTTGAATAAGTTCAATGGTTTTTTATTAAATAAATAATATTATCAAATATGAAATACTTACTCAGTTTTAAAACGAAGGCTACCATGTTTGCTGAAGGAACATTGAATTTCATAACAACCATTTATTGCTTTAGGATCAGATTCATGATTTTCTGGACATTTTACTGTAAGAATTTCCGTATATGCATAAATTTATTAAACTAATTCATTTATTAAGAAAAAAAGATAAGCTTAAAACTTAAGAAAGAAACTTACCATATTTTGCTTTCTGTTCAGAAAAGCTTATATAAAATATAAGGACGGAGAGCACTGTAATAAACTTCATTTCTCGACGAGAGATTGAATGAAACTAATCAAATAGAATAAAAATAGTCGGGACTTTACACTCTTCTTTTAGAGCTATCGTGTTAAATGCATAATATTATTTGTTCTTGGCCTCATAAGATATTACATTCTTTTGTATCTGAAACTCAATAATTTGCTCCTGTTCCTTTAAAAATAAACATTCTTTGTTAAGATTTTATCACATGACCTTTTATCTATAGATATAAATACGCTAAATGAATTCTTTCTATGAATAGAATAACAAGAATGGTATTTTATGATTTGAAACACAGTTTTTATTTAATATTGAAATCTCTTACATTCATTAAAAATTTGGATTCGTTGGAAAGCTTGTAAAATATAACAGGTTTATAAATAATTGGACTTTAGATAAAGTATATTAAGTAAATAAGTATTATCATTCGCATATTGGTTCAGCACAGCAGTCAGGGAATGTCTTGGATATGTCTTCTTTATATCCAGTAAGCCTTCCGGGCAGACACGCAAAATTCGGACAGCTAAAAAAATTGAACATTTATTAAAAATATTTTAAACGTTGCAAATATTTCTTTGATATAATATAATGACGCCAATCGACTGATATTCATCTGAACTCTCAAAAAATGGAACTCTCAAAAAATAGATCACAGGTCAAGTAAAAAAACAACATTTCTTTAAATCAAAATAGATTCTTCTAGAAAAAGTTATTCTGGCAATTAATTACTTACGTTTTTACATCAGAGCCTCCGTATTTTTCAGGACGGCAAATAACGTCGTAGCAGCCATCCCTTATTTTCGGATCAGACACCTTAACATGGTCTTTTGGGCAATTTGCTGGAAACAGGATTATCATGTGTTAAATTAATTTTTGAATGTAACACTTATGATTGATATATTGATAATATATTAATGATTCTAATTTGGAATAGTATTTTATTTCAAAATATTTGTTGTTAGTATAAAAGTATTTACTATATCTTGATTTCTGCTCAGAAAAACTGACACAGAATACAACTAAACAGAGCACTATTAAGATCTTCATAGCTAGAGGACTGGTAGAATAAGACTAATGAATAAAAATCTAAACGTGTCTTCCTACTTTACTTACACCTATCACTTTGGATCAGTGACATCATTCATGGTGATGGTTATCCTTGACGTCATGTCATGAGCTATAATTACGAAGGCAGCTGTATTTTGAAACTGTTGTTCATAATTATTCCTAAGTCGGCTGTATATATTACATCTACATACATATTTAATACTTTTGCCCAAAATTTTGCAAGGCATCATTAACTTAAAATTGTTAAATTCTGAAGTATCGATGCTTTAATTTCTTAATTATTTGATTAAAAACTTACAAACAATCAACTCTTTATTTTTCATTCTAGAGAAAAGCTTAGAAGAGTTGATGCGAAGGGAAGATGGCAAAAAAGTGAGAAAAAAGGGTAAGGGAAAATAGCTTCGAAAATAAGTTTGGAAAATGTGTTAAGAAAATAAAATGGGGACAAGGGTTAGAAAAAGGTGGTCAGAAAATTTTTTTAGAAAAAGGAGTTGGAAAAGAGCTTTGGAAAAAAAGTTTAGAAAAGGATTTTAGTATCGTATAGTTTAATATAGGAGATAATAAATAATAATAATAAAATAATATTAAATAATGTCAAATTCATTAAAATCTTTTAAAGCCTTTTCATATATCTTGAATCATCATGATATCTCTTCAAATTCATTAAGATTCCTTAATACTATAATCCCTGAAAATCAAACAAAACCCCTAAAAACCCCTTGGAATTTTTTTAAAATCCTTTATACAATAATAAACTTCAATTCAATAATATCTTCAATTATTGAGAGAAATTAAACTTTAAATAGAAATATGAAAGAAGCTATAAGAGAAGCACGTGATAAAATGTGGTTAATGTAAAAAGTGAAGAACATTGTCAAAAAAAGGAACATATTAATTTTCTTGGATAGAAGTTCTGGAGTTACTTAAGCTCCGGGAAGTTCGCTGAGCAAGTATTCTTGAGCGAGGTACGTCCCCAAGGGAGGCACGAGATAGGTGGCTGGGTTCAGTCACGAAGAAACGTAAGAATGGGAATGGAACCGGAGTACGCCAGGCTGCGGAGGTGTCACCGAACTGGCTGAGTCCATTCCCGGGGCTTTGTTGAGCGGGATTGGTAGCGAACCCCTGGGACACGCTAGCTGGAGAAGATCCCTATTATGTCCGGAGAAGGGCGAAATGAGCTTCCTGGGACTTTCATTCCATTCATCCGCCTCCGATAAACCGATCGCTCGTCAGCAATCATTTCGTCCTGAGAGTTGGTGCAAATGCACTTTTCAAAAGTAAATCAAATCGACCTTCCTCTTATTTCCATATCCACCTTGCCCAAGGTCGTTTTTATCAAAATATCGACAGCCATTCCAATTAATTTTACAAGAATCGAAATAAAGATTTGAGGCGGCGGATTTAAACTACGCGCGATAATTTAAGTTTGCGAAATATATATCCTGTTGATCACAAATTCTTTGATCGAGGAGATGTGTTGTAACGAGGATGTTCGAATCTTCTCGGAGATGGTTCTGGTCTTCGTTGTTGAATTTTACGATCAGTGGCTCTTCTCTCTCAACATTTTAAGGATTTGATTTGTGAATGTTATTATGTAAAGTCCATGAACGGTGTTCAGGAATTATTCTGTGTCTAATTTTATCTGCCTATGTGTTTATATTTGTCGCAATTTATGAGAGAATCTTCTCGTTGTTTATAATTGATTTTCAATTAGTATCGATTGATATTTTTTTTTATGTTTGTTCACCATTGACTTTGAATCTTATTTTTGTCGACCATTTTCACATATTCGGTCGATCATTTCTCTTAGAATTGTGCCTTTTTTCTGCGAATATTATTTGCTATGTTGATTTCTGTTTTATTCATGTTATTGATTTTAACTGTTATCGATTCGTAACGGTTTTCGATGACTTATAGCTTTATTTACGCGACTCCTATTGAATGAATTCTTGACATGTTTTGGTAGCGACTTTCGAACGGTTATCAGCTAACCTTTTGCTTTTGTTGTCATTATTTGCGTACAGCTGATTCTAGAATAATAATTTTCTTTTATAATTCGTTGTCATTATTCTCTCCATTCAAAGTCTTATCTCGCCTTTTAATTTTGATTCATCATTCATTAATTTCATTCATATTTGTTTCATTTATACTTTATTTAATTCAGGTCCATTTTCTCATTTTAAATTCTTTTTTTTTGCTGCAATGTCAATTCTTTTAAACATTCGATCAGAACCTTCGCTGTCGAGCATACGCAATGCTGACCTAAAATTAATTTATTTGGTTACAGATTCATATTCTTTTAGCATAGGAAATTTGCAATACGAAAGAAATAAAATAGAACAAAAATTGATTTTTTCTTAAGCGGTGGAACTTCACCTTTATAGGAAATGTGTCATGACCCTGTAAAAGTGTTTCTTCTATATTTACACGACACTTTCACGAATCAACTTCAACACAAATAAAGCTAATGCCACTGACGTGGCTGAACTAGTTTCACATGAGGTGTAAAATAATGATGTAGAGTCGGACAAAATTGCTACCATGGTGTGAGTAAAATACGCTTACTGCTTTTACTTGATGACTAGTGGCTTTCGATACAATCAGCAGGTTATTACCCAAGGCAGTATCTTCGATTTTTTTCAAATACAATGCACTCTAAAGTGTGCATCAAACGTGCAGAAGCTTTCAGCCGAGCAACACGTGTCAGAATGTCTTATATAAGTTTTCGTTTCATCAGTTGTGAAATAATATTTGAAGATTGATCACCTTGAGAGCTTGCAATATGTGTTGCTTCAGGACCATTAACATCCGAAGAGCGAATAATGCGTTGAAAAGGCATTTGAAAATTTCAGCTCTCGTGTACGCAATTTCTGGATTAGGTACGTTATTTTGGTACAACTCGGAATTCCCGAAGACAACTTTTCTTCTTCGGATCATTCAAGCGACAATGATTATGCGACCCATTCAAAAATACGTCATGATGGCTATCAGCACATTCTCATATTCAAGAAGGAAACTAACCAACTGTCTCTGGCTTGGATTCACGTTTGTTTACGTTATGAAGATGTTCGCCATGTTCATCAATGGCATTCGAGACCGAAACCTCTTGACCTCTGCCATAAACGACGTTATAAAGATCGACAGAAATATCCAAGAATTTTCCACCAAGAAAACTTCCAGTTCCTGGTTATACAGCTTTAAACTCTACTTCGTGGAGATGATTAGCCTCGTCTTTATAGGTGTTTACTTCACTATCAAGAGCCAGAAACAAGATATCTCAGTATTTATAGAAATCACATTTTTCTTGAGAATCCTCTGCTTTCTGATGCACTCATCTTTCTGTAAATTCGCCTACGTGACGTTCCAACTCTTCAAGAATATGAACGACCAATGTCTCAGCATGAAGAAATCTGATCTGTCGCAAGCTCGTACAATTCACTCGATCAGAGTTTTCACTGTACAACACCGCTCGATTCTTCGATTATGGAGGAAATTAGTTCAGTTCTACGAGCCGTACCTGGTCTTCGAAGTATTGAGTCTCTTCCTTGACGTGTTTTACGTCACAAATAAGGTTTATTCGTACTACATCGATAAGCCCAGAAGTGTGTCAGATTTGCAAGTATGGCACGTACCCATCGGAGCATTGTGGTCTTTGTACGAGATGATATCGATTTGCACGGTTTGCACTAAGGTGGCTGTTGAGGTGAGTCAAGTTTCTTCTTATTATTTCCTTTTCTTATCAAATGGCATCTTTAATCAATTCCCACCCTATAATCATTTCCCACCTTTGTAAGAGAGTGAATAAATGTCAATATTATAAAATCAGTAATATCCTACATATAACTTGCATTGCATCAAGAAAAGAATAAAATTAAATGACCAGATCCCCGCAAAATTCAATGCTGAAAAGCCGGGTATAAATTTTGCAGTAGTTACGAGGGAGTTTGGTCAGCCATAGTGCAGTAAAATCAACGAACAAACATATCACTTTAATAGTAATGTATCGGATTTTCTGTTTGAATCTAGGGCAGCAAAACAGGCATTATAATGCATAACCTTACGACTGGCAAATCGCTCTCGTTCCTGAACACAGAGATATCGTACGTCTTCGAATACATGGAACATCAGAGTCTTTCCTGCACGCCTTATGGATTTGTGACAATCGACAACAGGCTCTGTTGCTCTTTTCTTTTCGATACAATTTTATTAGCGCTATTCGTTTCGTGTATTTGCCAACATGGATTAGTCTTATAGTTTGTTTTTGTCAATGTATTCAACTCCTCAAAGCTATTTAATTAAATATCCCAAAAAGAATTAATTATTTTTGTATTTATGTGCGCTCAAATTAAATTTTCTATATCTAAGTGATAAGATAAAGTATATTTTCCAATGTTTGCGACTGTATTGCAGAAAATGCTAATAAATATTCTTGAATCTCATAATTGCAGGTGACGCTGCTGTGCTTTGTATTTCTTGAACTAAGTTTCGTTTTCATCTTGAAACTCATGAATTTAACATGGTGGTGAATTGTAATATGTGCCAAAGGCAGATCTGCGTTTGAATAACTGGGTAGAGGCTCTTTACCTTGATCCTGCATTGTCTAAGGATACGATGATTTCCTTGGGGTCATCATATTAAGGGATCCCACGTCTTCGTTCTCATGATGCTCCTTTTCTCGAACTCCAGTCCTTCGGGATATTACCCACCGCATTTTTATTACGTTTCGATCACGGTTTTTGATCATCCTCATATACATGCATCAAACGAATTTCAACGTGGTAAGGTTTGCAAATAGCAGTCCAGTTTGTTCGGGTTCTCCAATATTGACTGAGGTACCAGTAAAACAATGGAAATATGTTACGCGTTCTATCAGCCGATGAAGATGCGCAAATACCAAGTAAATTAGCAGTAATTCGTTAGCACAGAGGTTGTTACCGGCACTCATGACAAATATTGAAAATTGCGATCGTCCTCTCATGCTCATCACTCCTAAAAATAATTGGTAGAGGATAATTTACGTCCCGAAAAGGAAATCATTATATTTAATTGCTGGGTGCTTCTATTGTATAGTGCGAAGGATAATACGAATTTAAAAGGTTACAAATCCGTTGTGGAAGGTTTTAAATTTGAAAGTGTAAATTTCGAAGCTTCTTTTTAATAATAACTTGGAGTAAATATATCTCCGTATTAATTTACTAGTGTTATTTTTGCTTTTATTTTGAAGCATCTCTGGCAAGAATATTTTCCAAAGGCATTGTTATGATTATGTTCCATTGATCGTTTCAGAAAAGCAAACAGTGCGTGATTTAACCATTGCAGAGTTTAGAGTATCAATATGACACTGCATAAAATTATGGTTGATTGATCAATTAAGTGGTAAATAGTATTCTCTTTTGTAGAATACTCTGACGGATAAATACCAGTAATTAATATTGTTTGAAACACTTCATAAAACAAATTGATTTATTTTATTATTTGTTTTGTGGTTCAATTAGAATAAATGAGCGATTGACTAGTAGGTATTAATATTAATTTTAAACACACACAATCTTGAAAGATATTTCTTAGATTTTTTCTGCGATATAATGTGTTTAGATTGCAAAGCTAATTTATCAACATAAAGTCATTTATTCACATAATTTTATGTTAGCCGTGTGGCCGCTATTCTTTCGTGATTCGAATGGTTATATTGGGCGTACGGGATATTTCGGAACTGATGGTGTCCTTTGGGATGTGATATGATTGACATTTCGATGTTCGTGTACGAATGTACATACAAGCGCAAAGTGTGAAGCGAGAGACATAAACCGTCAAACGCGACGGCTCGAGAGAGCAGATTCCGAACGCTGTACGTGATCAGTCTCGATAGACCTACCATCCTTCCTGAGGAAAACGTGCCTCCATTTCCATTCTTGAGAATTTATGATCTAAGTTTTATTTGCACGTGGCTTTGCTAATTAGGTGCGCAGCAGTAATCGACAATTTCACCATGAATTTCTACCTTCAAGAAGAATCATTAGACGACATTTTTATCCTCGCAGAGAAAGTCATACTTCTCTTGAAAATATTTTCCGAAGATAATTCTGAAAATAAATCTTTCAGTGATTTTCGATATAAAACAAAATATTTGTTATTAAAGTACACAAAGCCGAAGCAACTGATGTTCAGAAAGCAACTGTGCTCACTAAATTCGAGAAAAATTTATTTTGCTTTCTCATAGAAGAAGCTTTGTAGTCGTTATATTTTTTTTACATTAATAGTGTAATTCTGACTTTTTATAATTAGAACTCTGCTCTGAATGTCAAATTAATTATTCTGAAATGTCGGGTCGCCTTTCATTTGAAAAGAGGGCATCAAATGTAATTTTGATATTTTCAAAACTGCAGATTTTAATCAGAGAGGGTTAATGATCAGTACAGCTTCTAATTTAAGTTGTCGCTCTAGGTGCTTACACAACTCCGCGCTTTTCGTAACACGATTTTCCGAAACGTGCAAGTGCTTCTCATTCTCCGTAATTCAGGGGAACTCATCAAATTTACAAGAGTTAATTGTACGAAATTTCATTAAACAATTTCTTGAATGTCGCGCAATTACATTGTTTTAGCAGAAGTCGTGCCAGGCACAACTGTAATAGTTCGTACTGTTATATTCTTATGTGCAGACAATAAGTACGTTTTGGAAATGTCATAAAGTATATAAAAGTCACTTTAACTGAAATTAATTAGACTAGACAATTATTTATGTTAATTAAAAACACGATTCTCCTTATCATCGAATTTTCAGGTCAGGCAAAGACATTGTCAATAAATATTTCAATATTAAACAATAAATGTTTGATAACGCTTTCAAATCTTCAAACTCAAGAATATCTTTACTATATAGAATTTCATTCGGAAATTGGCGAATAAAGCAATCACGTTTTACTGCCGTCGGGGATTGTAGAACTTTATCATACAGCCCAAACAATGGCAAGCTTTATTTCGATCGTGTACACATATTACGTCACGACCAGAAGCTGGTTTATCAAGGATGACCGGAGTAGACAACAACCACTTGTCCGTAGCCATCATCAACGCCAATGAGACCAATACCCACACTCACCCCCATCCTTGAATAGATCCATTAAGTACAATACCTTCTCTGTCGTATTATGTTATATGCACCAACTTCTACCTTCAATTTTCAAACTTATCGTAAACTATAAAAGAAGTAAAACGAAACAAAGGTAACAATGGCAACAATTTGTTTCTGATTTTATTATAAAACGCGTTTAATTTCTGACTTTCCTGGTTAAAAGCTCGAGACCCTAATTTTTTCCCTAATTTCCGTCCCTTTATTGCCATGCATTTTAGTCCATGAACCAACAAGATTAAAATCAGGGATACCATAAAACTCCCCTTGCATTGCCTAACTGCTAACTACATACACCCGCAACTTATCGCAGACCTTTCCTTAGGCTAGGAAAAAGCCGTGGAAAGTCCTGATCCCTTTGGGATCTCGTTTGCAGCTGATATTGAAACGGCAACCAAGCGTTCTCTGCAACAAAGGAGAAAATACACGCGTGAGTGCTCTGCCGGGATTACTTGCGTTTTGTTTATCGACAAACACGTTATAAAAGTACTCGCTATTCACTGGGGATGTCGTCTTCGATGTTTGGCACATCATGCCCCCCCTTCTTAAAACATTTGTAAGCGGAGTCTACTTCGCAAACTGTGCGTGTTTCCATTCTGAATATTACCCCGTAATAAGTTTCCTTGGAAATAGGAGGCGATGTTTTTTCTGTGTATTTCGTTTTCAATGCCAACCACGTTGACACCTGTACGCAACGAAGCGTGAGATGAAGGATGATAATGGGGGTGAAAACTGAGGGTCTATTTCTTTTTCGCATGAATTTTTGTCCCGACAAAGTTTCGCTCCGTTGCTTTTTCAGGGAATGAATGCAAATCGAGAGTCTCATGATACGCAATGTCGAATTTTGTTATCGTCAAATGGATGAACATTTACATTTAATTACACACGAAAAAAAATCCATTACAAATGCATGTAAACATGTATAAAAAGAAGTAAGAGATAAAGAAAGGGGTTTTATGAATCAATTTGAATGGAAGTTTTAAAAATTCAAGTAAACTAAAAGATCATGATTCTTACGATTTACTTGTATTCGGAGATGGCCTTTCATTATACAGAGAATAAAAATCATTCGAGCAAGATCAGCAAGAAGCCTTTAGCAGGATTCCTCTGGCCAAAATTGCCTACACCAGTGGGGTTGCTGAGTTATCGGGTCATTGCTGGGTTTATGGGAGAGCATTCTTGTGCTCTCGAGCGAACGGACCAACGCGACGTGCTACCGCCTCCGCAGAGTACAAACAGTTCCTGTGTCCAATGAAAAACTTTTATCGCAGGAAGCGACCACGAATCGACCTCCCGCACAAATTTTTTCGAATTTCTTGCAAGTCCGGAACACCTCGATATCAGTCGAGCAAACTTCTCCAGCTATTCTTTCTCCGTAGTAAATTTCCCTTTACCCTAAAAAATGCCGAGGCCTTATAAACGTTAAATCAATTCGTGCAAATTACAAAGAATGAGATCCAATAAATTCCAAGGAGGGTGCAAGAAGTAATCCGAAGTAATCGATTCTTATTTTGTAGATGTTTCTTAAATTACTTGAATTATTATTATCTGAGTATATCTTGTATATAACAATATCTCACAAATTCTTCTAATGGTATTTTAGTGCACTTTATTAACAGCAATAACCTGCACTCGAGTTTCCGAGATTCAGAGAGAAGCAACTATCTCGGCGTCCGCCCCCGAGGTTCATAGGATTTAGATTATGATAATACTACCTCTGATCCTTAATTCACTCGACCTCTTCCTCACACCCTCTGCAGAATTTCCAACAACTTGCATTCACTACGAAAAGAAGAACCGATGACAAAGAAATTTACACCTAAATTGCTGCTTCGTTATTATAACAATAATATAGTGACATTTCTCAATTTAAATTAATCTACTTAATTAATACTTTAAAATGATTTCTATGTGAAGAAAATGTTATTTGACAATAAACGATTTGTTGAAACTTATGTAATTCTTGTGGCCTTATTCATGCACAATGAGACCTCTTGGCTTGACGTTTAACCTGAATGTCACTTGAAGCTTTTATAGTTTAGGATTTTCTGGCAATGTCAACGACTTTGGTCAAAGGGGTCGAATAAATCCGAAACCCTAACTGAGCACAATCAGAGCTTTCAGACGTCACTTACTTCCTGTTACAGACGAACGGGTCCTTTTATCTGGGATGACCTCAGCAAGCAAAAGATGGGTTAGATCGACCACGTTACTGCAGGACGAGCGTATCTCCAATTTATATTCAGAAAATACCCTCCGTCAAGATTCGTGTTATTTTCCAGCGGAGCGCGTTCGAATAGAAAACATTTACCGCGCGTTAGCGCCAGTCTCTTTGCGTTCACTACAGAGGATTACCGAACGCGGCAGACTTTTCGCAAAGGACAAAAGGAAATCGATAACGTAGGGTCTTTTGGCTCGTGGAAAAATTGAAAGAAAATGGTTAAAATATCCTGTCTCTAAGTGAATGTGATATTCCATAAAACATGCAAACAAATTGCTTAGGAATGAAATTTAGAATTATTACAGAAAGAGGTGCTTTTCACGTTTAAGATTTTCATGGAATATTTAATCAATTTCTTCTAATCTTTGGGTTTCATATTATCTACATATTATATAAAACTGAATGTCTGTGTGTGTGATTCACACCCTTGAGGCTATCGAAAACCAATATAATTTTAAGAGATTTTAAAGTTTGTCATGGAATTTCAAAATTTCAATATTTCATTGAATTTAAAAGAATCTCAAGAAGTTTCTGAAAATTTTAAGAGATTTTCACGAATTTTAAGCGATTTCACAGGTTTTCAAAGGTTTCTTGGAATTTTTAGAGATTTTCACGAAGTTTAACATAGATTTTAAGAGATTGGAGAAATAAAATATACTAAATTATATAATATTGAAAATTATATAATATTTAATAAAAACGAGAGATGACAATACGACTCTGAATCGCGTAATAGTTTCGACCCATTGTTGCGGTCAATTCTGAAAGATATCTTTGCACAATGAAAAATATACCTTTATAGCGTATTGTACTGTATATAAACATATACACTTGTATCTATGGAAGTCATATATACATACATACACAATATACATACATAAATGGGCAAGATGAGGGGAGAATCGCCTTATCAGCAGTTTATGTGGTGCGAGTTGGCGTTGCTATTGCCCAGCTTGAGGGCGACTTCTGTGCGGTCTTCGTATATGGCACTATAGCCAGCATCCGGTGGAACCTACCAACCAAGCTACAAAGTGTTGCGCTCGCATAAGCCAGCGATATTGGAAGACCAATACGAGCGATAAAGTGGTTTGCTCCTCGCATTGGCGAAGAAAACCTTCATTGAATAACTTTACTGATCCTAAGAGTGCAAACGAGACTGATATGCTATGGGTATCGAATGGATGGTGTATTATTAACGCTGAAGTACTACCATCACTCCCCTGAGAGTGAAAGGGTAACAGTAGAACAACAACTCCATCAATGAAATTCGCATATATGTCAATTTATGTGCTGAAGGATATGAGTTCTGAATTTTGTTGGTGTGTCACTTGAAAGCTTTTTATTTACGAAGAACAAACATTCTTTTCATAATTAATAAGTAAAGAATGTTGATTTACTTTTTAATTTCACTAATTAATTTTCAAATTTCTGATGCTTCAAATGCGTCTAAAAAATTGAGATCACTTCTTTAATAGAGGTAGAAGTAATACGAGCTTTGATGACTTGATGGTGATTTGCGCTTGCATTCATGAAGCAGAGCAAGACTCCTGGATTTAATACAGTCATGTGACCTCCTAATTCTCGAGCAATGAATTTTCATTTTGTCCTTCCCGTTCTCTGAATGCAAACGATACAATTGCCTCCTATAATAGTTGTGTCTTAATCGTGCAGTCGGCAAGCAGACAAATAGTGGCCACACAGACTATTGGCGAACGGACTTGCGGCAAAACTACGTATAAACTCAGGGCAGTTTCATTACTCTACTAAACTTGTTTCTCTCGGTAATTTGGGTATCCTGCATGGTTGGGAAAAATAGTATTACGATCGAGGAAAACTTTTTGATGAAAGCAGCTATTCGTTTCCAGAACAAAGTGAAAACTATGGTATCTATTGATCCATCGAAAACCGATTAGTATCAGTTAAAAAGTTAAAATACAAATTACTTTCTATATGTTAAACTTCATTCCTGGGATGCTTTTACTCAGCAAATTCATTTAATTAAATTTGGAAATGAGTTTTCTACATTTAACATTTTTTAAATGACTTTGCAGAGAATCTTTGTTCATTTCATGTTTTCCTTGATCCAAATTTTGCGTACAACTTTAAATTTCGAGAAAAATCAGACCTGTTTGATGTGGTTGGGTGCAAGCATGCTTTGCTCTCGGTCCTGTTGAAATAACTGAAAACTTTATGTGGATTCCGCAAAACTGTATTTTACTTGATATGAGATGTATGCTTTTAATACCTGTTCACCAGCACGCCTGCAAGGTTGTGAAAACACGAATATTCAGATTCATATTTATTAGAAGAGCTCCTTTCAAGCAATACACGCATGACCCCTCGCGACCGGAGTTTCCATCAGAAATAATTCACCCTTTGATGTTTGAAGGCACTTCGTTCTAAAA
This sequence comes from Synergus itoensis, assembly GCA_904066005.1. Taxonomy (NCBI): domain Eukaryota; kingdom Metazoa; phylum Arthropoda; class Insecta; order Hymenoptera; family Cynipidae; genus Synergus; species Synergus itoensis. The sequence goes on along the minus strand of CAJFCP010000036.1, from coordinate 2,048,452 downwards.
TGACATTACCGAAATATGATGCATCTAGATTCGCAGTTTAACCCATTGGTTTGCATCTCTATTGAAGTAATTTTTTCCTCTGTGAAAGTTACTTTTTTCTCTCCCTCATATCAGTATCGGTTTAAGCCATATTTTTTTTCGACGTGCCTTCAATTTTTCAAAGAACCCTCTTATCGAAGCTTATGTACTTCGTACGAGGCCCTTTGAAAGTTCGCGAAACGTCTTGCTTGTTTATGATAAAGTTTGTTTATGAAAAGTTCCTTCTTCATGAAAATTGTAGCCCTTAATGTTTTTAATCCAAGCATCAAGCAAAAAGACAAAGGTCTTTTGAAAAAGAATGATTACTTTTTACGAGTTCTATGAATAACAGTGACTGCAATGATTTTTTATAGACAAGAAAGTGGCAAGTTTCCCTGAGCAGACATCTTTCCACAAAGTTGAGCAGCTTAGTGCTAATATAATAGGGGCGATGGATGGAATAGTAATTTACGACCATCAGCGTCTGGTCGGGACCTCGAGACGTTGTTCTGTGTCTTATGGAGTTACATGCGATGTCACAGCTGCCGACTTGGTTACTCCAAGTTTGATTACACCGTAAAGTTAGTTTCGAATATCATTAACATTTGGCTAGAGTTGTCCTCGTGAATTAATTCTTTTCAAACTCGTAAATTTCTAGCTGAACACAACTGTTCAGTTATTTCTAAATAAATAGCTTCATGAAGTATTTAGATAAATAAACCGAACGAGTAATTACCAAAAAAAATATGTTCTCTCGGTATGAGAGGTTCTGTTCGAGTGGCAGTAATTAGTTAGTCTACTTTAATTAGAAATCACATTACACCTTAGGAACTTCTAACTTACAGCCGGAAAACATATCGACGTGGTATAATTACAGATTTTTTTTTCTACGGAAGTCGTTTCGCAGAAAAAAAAATTCCGGCATTGAATCTTCGTGCGACATTTTACCTGCACTGAATGGAAATGAATATCTTTAGGAGAAATCTCATTAGGAAAATAGTGGCAAGCGCGCCGAAAGTATTCGTATAAATTTTCTACAGGTAACAAACGGATTTTCTTTCAGACTGAGTTTTTACGATTCTTTTGTATGTTTCTGAGTAGGAAGTTTCGGGAGAAACTCAAAATACAATGAACGAGTTAGGTTCACTTTGTAAACTTCTTCCTTAGTGAGCGCAGATTCCAATGAATCAATGTATGAAGACAATTTAATATGAAGTAATTTAGTTAATTGTTTAATTCAATTACTCATTTCCAGAAGAGCAATAAAAAATAATGTTGCATTTTCGTCATTCTTTCGTAAAAGCGTGCTAATAACTGATCAAGTTTTTATGGTATCATTTAACTTGATTTCAATGAAATGTCTGCATGCGTCTTAGAGGAAAGATTCGTTATATAGCATTTCGGGCGCATTTTAATGAAAGCACGTAATAAGCGTATAAATGAAATAGCGCCGCTCCCGAGTAAGCGAGATTTATTTTACGACTCGACTTTTCGACAACGGCGCTAAATTAATTACCACGAACACTTGAATATCCCTTGCGCACAGCCATTTAGCAGGATTATTGCCGTGACGCATGATTACAAACTAACGTGCGAACTTCAATTTCAGCAAAGAAATATAGCTTTGGAAAATATAAAACTCCATTTCTCTCTAATTGTACTTAATTGCGGTCTCAAACCTTAAGAAAAAAATCTAAAAGATACGTACACAAAATAAATTCTGATCTCATAATACATTATTTTGCTTTATACATTGTTTTGTTTTATACAGAAAGACACATTGTTTTGTTTCATGAGACAGGATTCAGAAGAGCATATTTTATGTCGCACACAGAGACAAACACTCGGATTTTCATTTTATACGGGTTGAAATTATGACATCCTCTTCATTCGCGGTGTTTTTGTCGCTTATGAATTCTAGTGCGTATACATGTAATACTAGTCTTGTCATGTGCCGTTTACACTTTATGTACATTATACGTCTTGTTCAGAAGGAACTGTGCGTAACAGTTTCCAACGTTGATGAGCGCTTTCTAGCCTTTTGCGAGAAACAATAGAAACTTTGCTACTACATAAAAAAAAAATCCTGTCTTAAAAAAATGGTGTCACGAAATGTCTCGAAAATCTCGCATATATTGTTGCTGTAAACCTGATTGGCTTTTGAATGACTTGAAATTGAATGAAAAAAAAAACAAACCAGCGCAAAAAAATTTCACGAAAATCTTCGAAATCCCTTAAAATTCGTTAAGGTTTCTTAAAACTCCCAAAACCCTCTTGAAATCGCTTAAAAAATCCACGAAAACCATTAAAATCATAAATATCTTGAAACCGAAGTTAAAATTCGCAAAAATCTCTAAAAATTCTTAAAAACTTTCTACAAAATATTTTTAAATTCAGAAAAATATCTTGAAGTTCCTTAAAATTTTTAGAAATCTCATAAAATACCATGAAAACCTTTAAAATTTCACAAATTTTGAATAAAACTCATCAAAAACTCTTAAATTCTTTTAAATTCTATGCAATCTTTTGAGTCATAAAAATCTTTTGAAATATATCAATAAAATTACCCGAGAAACTATAAAATCCTTCAAAATTCATGCAGTATTTTAAAAGTTATAAAAATCTCCTGATATTCATTAAAATTCGTGAAAATCTCTTAAAATTCGTAGAAATTTTTGAAAATTCCTTAAAATTTTACGATAATATTCTCTTTTTTATATCCTTTAAAATTTATTCATTAACATTATTATAAATCTCATCAAATTCCATGCAATCCTTATATATTCCACAAAATATTTTATAAAACATAAAAATCCCTTGAATTCTCTTAAAATCATTTAAAAATCGGCTAAATTCCTTACGACACGTTAAAATCTCTGAAAATTCCACGAAATATCCTGAAATCCCTTAAAATTCTACAAAATCATTTAGAAATTCTAAAATTCTTTTGAATTTAGTGAAAATTACTTCAAAATCGTCAAAATTTCTTAAAATTCTTAGAAACCTTTTCAAATTCCTCTCTAAAAAATGTTTTCACAAAATGTCTCGAAAATCTGGCATACAATGTTGTTGCAAATCTGATTGGCCTTTGAATGACTTGAAGTGGTAAGAAGGAATACAAAATAATGTTGGCTTACTAGTAAGATAAATTATAGTATAACTGACTTTAAGTTTACCAATGTTATGTCTTATGACGAAAGGAAAGTGCCTCATTCTACATCATTATACATATTTATTACAGAGCTGCGAAATTGTTGCCTTGCTGTCATACGCGAGGTTGTAAATAATGGTTTTGAGCCACCCTAAACTGCTCCAGTTACCCACGCGGAATAACAAATAAATGCATCCGCGAAAAGTAGCTGTAGCTGAGGTACGGTGCCCTTCCATAAATAAGGAAACTTGTGGCATTTATAGCCACATACTTGTAGGAACAACGCAGACTAGGCTTGGACCGAGCATTCTTCGTCGCGTAAAATCGCTTTTGTGAATCGCGAACAACTGAGTTTCCAAGGCGTTTGCGGCATCTCTTCCTTCCAAGTGCTTTGTACATTTCATTTATTTTATAAATTCTTCTATAGGATATATTTGAGGACAACCTAAAGTGCCTCTGTTTGTTTAGATACTAAAACATTCAGTAAATTTAACACTCGATTTCAAATTATAAATTAATAATTTCAATATAGTTTCTGTCAATATTATAAATTATAAAATATAACAGAAAGTTTTAAACTGAAAGTGTTGTAGCTAGAGCAATATATGAAAAATGAGAATGTAAAAAAAAGGACAATATGGTACAGGTGGTAGTTTTCTTGATTTATGAACAAACCATCATCAGACCCTTGTATCCACTTGAGATGCTTGAAAACTTTCCGACCCACCTCATATCAATTTATCTGTGCGAAGCATCGACAAAGTGAAAGTTGTAAAACTGATAGAAACTTTTAAATCCACGAAAATTCTTAAGCTGTTCCACCCAATCGACGATCCTAACATGGTCCACAGTCACTAGTCAGTACAGTAAACCTGGATTCGTTTTAAGTATGCAAGCCATGAGGTGAAATACTCACTTTGGTTGCAAGTAAACGTAAAGTCCTTGGCTTGGCCGAACGATGGTCGGTAGTAAACCGAAAACTTTGAGAAATAACTTGCAGAACCAATATACTGCCTTATCCAACTAAATGAGGCAACTTAAGTGGAAAGTTTGTTTCCCACCAACAAAAATACTGCAATACAAATTGAAAACACGAGGGAAGAATAATAATCACAATGAACCGCATAATAATAAAATATTTACATTCTAAATTGAGGTATAAAGTTGGATGATTACTTTTAGTAAGAAACATTTTCTTAAAACTTTCCCTATGCTTGTAATTTTTTTAAACTTTTCATATGCTTTTTAAAAAAGTGATAATTGAAGTGTTGAAAGAATGGCATAAACCTGTTTCGAATAATTTTAAAGTATAGAGATACGTGTGGAGAAAGTGAAGCGAAAAACCCAATTTTCGAGTAAAAAAGATTGATTTGTGGGAGAGAATTAGTATCGTATTGGAAGAGGACTTTGGTTAATGTGTTTCTGATCCGGGATTACGTTGCTTCCAATAGACCGAGACTGTCGCAATATATCGGATTCCCTTGCTTCTTACAGCTCGCCTGTTGTTCCTCATCCCTATCTTTTCAATCCTCACCAATACAAGAAAATGTCTCCACGGCTGTTAATTTTCGACTCAGTGAAAAAAGAGGCGATCTCGCGAGCCGAAAGAAATGAGTTTGGATTTTTTTGCTCAATCTTGTGGCGAGGAAATTGTTTCCGATAGACAATATTTTCCTTTGAGTAAGGAAAGATAGCGGAGAAAAAGGAAAGAGCTGAGCTTGAAAAAGTCACTCGTGTCACATTTAATGGATTCCTTATACAGCAATAGTAACAGGAACTGTTACGTCGGGATCTTCAACATTATACTAACTGATGCCGTTTTCTCGTCTTAGGAATGCTGACGGTACTACCGATTTTTATGAACTTTTATTTACTGTCAGTAAAAATAACTTGCTTTATATTTTCTTGAAGAATAATAGGTAGTGTCCCTTATGTTCTTTTTCCTTGTATTCTGATGACGTAGCATCAGAATACAGGGAAATTCTTTTTACAACCAATAACTCATTTTTGGTAAAGTAGGAGAAAGAAAACAAATATTTGTCTGACTTAATCAGACTTAAAGAATCATTGTCTAATGGTATAAAACTCTGGAATTTCTGAGGAATTTGCATTGGGCTTATTTGAAAGCAAGTCCTTTAGAAAGTTGCACGTTTACTAGGTTTGAGGGTAACGTGTCTACCCTTTCATCAACTGTTTACATGTGCAAAAAGGAGACGAGGCAGTCACTCATTTTTAATTAATTTAACTGATCTCACCGTTTCAGGTTTTATTTGAGGTAAATATACGTCACACATAGACATCTCTGGCGATGTGCTTTGTTCCATACCTCCCTTTTTCAAGCTCGCACTCTACCCTTCACAATTTCCACTTTCTGCATGCTTTCCACCCTCATCTTGTCCTTCTGACCACGTACGAGTTTACTCACGTACTCTGCAAAAGCCCTATTACCCCGCAATCTTTGCTTGCCGACGCGATACGTCATAAAAGTTGCTTTTCACCTTCTTTTCCTTGTACGTGTATCCTTTCTCCATTGTTAAATCCTTGTCTTTCGTTACGGCTCAACCTAACAAACTTCAGCTTTGTTCTGAACTTTCAAAAAACCTTTATTAGTATATTTTGCCTCTCTTCACTTTTATATTTCTTTAAACTCTTAATCTGTAGATTTTTATCTATGAGAAGATAAAAACAGGGGCGGCGCAGACAGTATGGATGCCATGGATAATTCCATACATGGAAATTTTCATGTATGGAAATTCCATACATGAAAAACTGTCTGTAAAGATAATGATTTTTGTTTCAAAGTATTAAACGAATTTATATCTAGAAATGTGGTACGAAGGAAAACATTTTCTTTCAAATAAATAAAAGGCAAAGAAAAAAATTTCGGTCTACCTCCCCCCATTGTAAATTCATACATGGAAAAAATGGGCTGCGCCGGTTCTGCATGGTTTTACTACTAAGGGCTCACTGGCGCCATTAGTGAAAAACTGTTAAGTTGCATA